>VWZW01004081.1:891498-970623 GCA_013397115.1 Edolisoma coerulescens
TGCCGTGCGGCCGCTGGTGGATGTGTCCCGTGTTATTATTTGTTAGTAAGGAACACTCGCTCCCGGGTGAGGTGCAGGGCTGTGAGCAGCAGGGCGGCTCTGCGGGCCCGGCCCGAGCCCTGCGGGCGTTGGGATGGGAGCGCCTCGCCCGGAGCCGCGGAGGGGGGACGTGAGCCCTCCGTGACCCCAGTCGTGCAGCGGAGATCACTGAGCTGTGAGAAGAGCAGCGACCCTTAGACCAGGGGCTGTCAACGAGTTCGGCTTGTTTTCTGCGACATACGTGGATTTTAGATGGCACTTGGTCAATCCATTTTGGGGTGGTCAGGCGTTGGAATCGGTTGCCCAAGAAGGTGGTGGAGTCACCATCCGTAAGGCTTTTAAAGGACTGGATGTGACGCTGGGTGATATAGTTTAGAGGTTTCAGTGGTAGTGCTGGTTTGATAGTTGGACTGGACGATATTAAAGGTATCTTTCAAGCTCGATGATTCCACGATTCTAGAACCAGCTTTGTAAACAAGTCTATGCACAGATCCCCATCCCGGCTGCAGGTCACCGGGCTGACACTTGCGGCAGTGACTTCTTTGGGACGCGGGCAGCCAGGTGGAGAGCAGTGCTGCCGTGCCGTGCATTTCTGCCAGCAAGTACATTTGCCTTTGTTCCATTCATGCGGGTCTTGTGTTGGTGTGCAAGTGTGCAGTGCAGAAAACTGCTGTTAGTCAGTCTCAGTGCAGTCGAGAGATAATACCACGACTTCTGGCTGCAGCAGGCAATTAGCTGAAATAAAGACTACAGGATTTAAAGTGAATAACTTGTCTAGTTATGAAGTAAATATCAGAAAAATTATCTTTTCATGAATGTTTCAAAAACTACCATGAAATCTGGTATGTCAATATGTCTAAAATACTTAAAACTTAGACATCACTCACCTTTTAAGAAAAAAAGCCAAGCTTACACTGTCCTGTGGGTGCAGCCTGCTCTGAAGTTCTTGTTCATGGGAAGGTGTTCACAATTCTTCCTCATGCTGCATCTTTTCCTTTATGATAAAAAATGCCCAGGTTTTGAATTAATTGAGGTTTTAAAGCTCTCAAATAAGGCACGGCTGGCATTTCATAAAATTATTCTCTTAATGTGTGACATTTTATCTTGTTCCTTCCTGAAATTTTCTTTCCTGTGTAATTACTTAGGGCAGATGTGACTTTGTGGTATAACTTGCATTTAGAACTAGACAAGATTGCTGTCTGGTAATGACACCAGTTACTAAGCAAATAAAAACATCTGGAAGCTGAAGATCCTTATCACAATATTGGAAGTGCAGAACATCTTTTAGGATTTGGCACTATTTGGAGAAGTGTAGAAAACTGAACTTAATGATGCAAATGAGTTTGTAGAAGCAGTCATACAATAACATGGAAATCACCTTAATATTTACCTTTCTATTTGTCAGATTCTGTTGAATGAGGTATTATAAAAAAGCTTTAATAGTGAGAGTTAATACACAGGTATTCAGACAAATTTAGTGGTTTATATGCTTAAAATACTTTAAAAATTGGAACTTTTGCTTGTTAGCCTAGCAATGAAATTAGATAATTGATGACACAATGGATTAATATAATATTGGATAGGGAATATACTTAGTTGTGGTTTGGGGTTTTTTAAACAGTGTTTAGATTACTGAAGAAATGATTATTGGAAGGAAGAGAGAATATATTTTATCATAGGCCATTTATTTTTGTGGGCCTTTTTGGCATTTCCGTCTTGTAACCTCTTCCTCTTGTGTGTTTTGGTTTGGTTTGTACATGTTCAGCTTTTACCCTCTGTCACTGATATGTACAGAAACCATAACATCAGCTTCAGCCTTTAAAAGAATTAAAAATAATCTGTTAGGATTCATCTCTGGGATCAAAAGTAAAATTGTGTGGCTGAGCAATGTGTGGGATGTTTTAAGTCTTATACCTGTGGGTTCAAAGCCAAAACTGGAAAACTCCTTTAGTGTTACTGTATGAAACAGCATTTGATAAATGCCAGACTTAAAAATAACTGACTTTTTAAACTTTCCTAAATATAGTGTGCAGTAGGTTTCTATTGACTTAATCATATGTGTCTGTATATGTACCTATGTACACACATACTCTGAAATATTTTAAGAAATGAAATGTTGGAACAAATCCGTTTGAGCTGGTGACATAGCAAAACCAAAACATGTGGATGTGAACAGTTTCCTTTTTTTTGTAAGGGTTCCATTGTATTGGAATCTATAGAAAACTAAAATATATTTCTGTTGTATAATTAGCACCAAGTGTGAAGAAAGAGCTAGGGCTGGGTTTGTGTATTGTAGTTGAGTTAAAAGGAGCAGGTGATGCACCTCTGGTACTGCTGTTCTTGCCAGAGGTAATTGGAAAGACAAACACCATCTTGGAATCTGAGCAGAAATATGAAAGGTGCTAAAAGATGCACACAGAGTGTATTGAAATAATTTTACTCTCAGGATTTCAACCCAGTAACACACTGTAACATCCTAAAACTGCAGAAACTGAGAAAGCTGAACTAGTATTCTTAAGGCTTTAATTTCTCAGGTAGAATGAAATATGTAACTTTTAAAATAAAGAATCATTGAGACATCTTTGTGATTTTGGTTTTTCCTTTTTATTTTCCAACCAACCAGGGATGTGCTGAAACAGACACTCTAGAAGGGTGCTAGAGATACAAGGTAAGTGCTGTATCTTAAAAAATTTAAACTTTCTAAATACATTTTTTTGATAAAGCTGCTGTGCTGTTTTTTTAGTGAGCAGTGTATCCCCTTAAATTGTGCTGGGTTTATAATCCTGATAAAATGGAAGGTTTTCCAAGAGATCTGTTCCTATACAAACAGCAATCTGGTTATATGTAGTACTTGTATTACATAAACTTAAGAGCAAGTTACTGTGATTTTATGCTTTGGCCTTTGATATGAGTGGTTTTTAGTCACCTCTTAAGATTAACTTAAATATTCATATGCTGATTAAACAATATTTTCTCTTTTTAAAGGACTGTCATGCTTGCAAGCCTTCACAGATGTTAGACTTTTTCCAAATGTGAATAGTTATGGTGTTATAACTTTGGCCTGTAGAGCATTTTGTTTATTTTTAACAGTTTTTCTGCAGTGACTCAGGCTTGCACCAGCACAGCACTTCCAGAGGGCCTCCAGACCCCGTGTGGTTTGGTTAAATCAGTCCAGTTATAGATGAGGAAACTTCTGTCTCAAAGGGAGTGACCAAGGATGTTTAATGGATGCTGATAGTGCTGTTTCAGGAAGTATTGGGAAGTCAAGCAGCTTAGTAAAACGAGGAAGCTGGGTTGTATTGAGTAACACATTCTCAGTTCTGGAACTGTGTGCTTCTGGTGTTTAGCTGGTCCCTAAATGGTGAAAATTCTGATCCTGCCCCTCACTCCTTATCTTTTTATGTGGGAAAAAGGGGGGTGGGACAGGTTGCCTGATTTTCAGGATAACCAAGATAGAGCATCAAACTTAAAGCCTCTTGATAGTTTCCCCTGAGGCCTCCTAGATGAACCAGAACATTGGTTCCAGCTCTACAGAAAAAGCAGACACTGCACACGACTTTCATGGCTAAGAGCTGCTCCAGAGACTGGAAGAACAAGATGTACAGAACTGGATATACACAGAAGGGGGTATGTATCTGTAGCATTGATGTATTCCAACAAACCCCAAAACTGTGTTAGGCAAAAAATCCCAACTGGAAACACTTAAAGGTAGGGGAACTTCCCCTGACCTGAAGGCAAGGTGTGTTTTAGGGTTGTGTGCAAGCTCCATGAAGAGCAGGTTTGATTAGACTTGGCAAACCAGTTCACTTTGTGTTCTCCTTTAGTAAATCTGCAACCTTTGATTCTTACTGTGAATACATCTGCTGCTTTTTTAGCTGCATGTCCAAAAAAAAGAGATGAACAACTGAAGTTAAGACTATTTGCACTTGACAGCCATGAATGTTTCATGTTTGCTTCTTCAAATGAAATTATTCCGTGCTGTGCTGCTGACAGGGAACCAGTATTCCTGGCATGGTTTTTAAACCTTTTTAGCACCTGAAGTTCAAGAGCCAAAATTGCACAGTGTTAGTTACGGAATACAGCTTTTTTCAAATTTTCCTTCTGTGGCGAAGATTGATGTCTACCACAAAAATCTTCCATATCCTGAAACTCCAAAGCAAATGCACATTACAGATTTTATTGAAGTGTTCAGATTACTGTTATTAAATCCAGATGTTCATGTAACAGTTTTGCACTTGTGCAATGAACTGGATGTCTGCAATTGTTGACTCAGTAAAGAGTATTTTAAGATTTCATATTTGGTACTTGGCTTAAGCCATTAATTAAATGTTTGAAAAGGGGCTTTTACCTGGGCATGGTGCCAAAAGCAACAAAGTGAGAGAGAAGTCATAGTTACACTAATTTTTGATCTTCACACCAACTAATGAAACACAAATGAGCAAAACAAAAAATAAAGACAAAAAGGAAACTCACTGGTTTTCTACCCTTCTAAGTGGATTTATGACATAATTAGTCCTAGTTACGTACCTGAGAAGGACATGCAGTTGTGTTCTTATTTCCACGTTTTGCGTCTAACACTAGAAGCCTGCGGGAAGGCTGGGGAGCAGTTGCTGAAAACTTGTTTACAGATTCTAGAGACATTTAAATCAGTTTGCTAGTCATTCTTTAAATGTAAAAGAGGTAGCTCATAAAAATTCAGCAGAGAAACTCATTAAAATTAGTTCAAATTGTTAGTTTATTCAGTAAAGTCAAGTTAATACCCAAAAATGGTTCTTACATCTCACGTAGTGGTGAATTTCTCAGTATTTCTTACACAAAAAAAAGGTAAAAGAGACAAAGAATTCCAGCTACTAAAATTCTGTCTAATACAGTGCTGCAATGCTCAGTTTTGTTCCCCATATTTTTAAAATTGAAAATATATAGCTTGGTAAAGTTGTGATCCAGCAAAGCTTTAAGCATGCATTTCTGACACTAAATGGGTTGCACAAAGTTGAACACACGCTTAATGCTTTTCAGGATTTAGAACCACGTGTAAGTAGAGCTTTAGGAAAGTAATGTGACACAGGGAAAGCACTGTGCATGTGAATGTGTCTGTGTGGCTGTCTCCTCACAGTGCTACAGCTGCAATTCTGTGCACAGGTGCATTGTACCTGTGTACACTGGCAGGGGTTTGGTGTAAGCTGGGAATTGGGGGTTTGGGGTTTGTACTTGGGTGTTACCTGAGAGAACACCTGATGTCACTGCTAATCTCATGTTGTGTTTTAAAGTGCTGCATAAGGTGTGTTACCAGTCTTTTTGTACACTTTGAATTGGCCATCTTGGCACATTCCCTTGTTCATGGGTGACTGGAGGTGCGAAAGCAAAGGAATGTTTTGTACTTTTATAATTTTCCTTGGTGCTCAGGCAGGTGAGGGTCTCAGGATTGGTGTATTCTGAAAATGGAGCTTGCTGAATGTACTGAGATGGCTGTACAGAAACTAATGGGATCTCCGTGTTCATTATGGTTGATCTGAATTGTACCATTTGTGTGTTATTTTAGGAGTTTTTGAATGGACTAATAAATCTCTCTGAACTATTTTTGAGTGTGTTTCTTCATTACATATCACTTGGTATGCTATTTTTTTTAGGATTTTCTCTTTAAAAAATAAAATTTTAAACATATCTTTCCATGGAAAGTACAATTAAGACAGGTACCCAAAAAGAAATGCCTTAGTGGTTTGCTAATGTTTTTCAGTATGTAACTTGTACTCTTTGTACAGCTTTTTGTTACAGGTTTTTTGTGCAGGTTTTTGTTAAAGACTTGTGTGAATTAGGAATTTATAGAAACAACTGGAAACCTCACCATTTTCGACTTAATGTTTTCAACACTAATTTCACTTGGAGTGTCTGTAGAGCAGAAGGTTTTTAATACCCAGTTTATGAGGGCAGAGCTCACTTACAGTGTTTCTAGTAATACTTAATGCAAGAGAAGTTACTGCTTTATTTTGCAATCTTTATTATTTCTGAATTTGTATGGATTAATTATAGTAGTGCTTCTTTATGTTAATGTCAAATAATACAGCAGCACTCAAATACAAAGTACTGAGCAAATGCTGTCAGTTTTTGGAAAATATAAGCCATCTTTATGGTTGTGGGGATTATAAGTCTTCCAGTGTGAATCAAGCCCTAAATAATTCTCTCTACATCTGTAGACAGTTTTAACCAACTTTCTTTGCTTCTATGAATAACAGTGTAATTTGTGATTTCTTCTGGAATCAGATCCTCCTTCCTCTGCCAGGTGTTCCACCCTTCCTCTCTTCTGCCAGTTAAACCATTTGATGGCTCTTTTACCAGGTCCTGCAGCATAAGCCTAATTTTACAAACTTGTCCCACAGAATTGGGAAAAGAGGAATGTGGAGTCTCTTGGAAAGGGTGGAATGCAGGTGGTGAGAACCTAGTCCAGCCCATAGTTCATCTTTGCTGCCCTGGGAACGCTGTAGGCAGGAGCACAGGTGGGGAGTGTGGAGCCAGCCCGGCCGTCAGACAGAGGGGCTGGATGTAACTCTGGGACGTGCTTCCCTTTGCTGCAGAGTGAACCACACTCACAGGAGACCCTTGGACACAGACACAGTTCTACATCTACTGTAGCTCAAATACCTGGGGCAGCTGGGGCCTGAAGGTGGTGCAGAAGATAGAATTCCATAGCTCTCTCATCTGCCTGTGGGTTCTTGGCATCTGTAGTAGACTTTGGAAAGCCTAAGCCAAGCCTTGTGCTGGCTGGCTGAGGAACATGGTCAAGAAAAGGTTATCATGGAAGGATGGTATACAGAGCATTTTTGATGGGTAAAGCTGAGTTGAGGTGATTTAGTGATACATGGAGGATAGAAAAAATAGAAAATTCAGGAACAGAAATTGGGAAAGTGGGTACTGAAGTATCTGAGGAAAAAATAACTATTGTCTGATGCTAGAAAAAGAACAATGAAAATAAACTGAGAGAAAAAACCCCTTGGCTACAGTATTTATATCTGACCAGATTATGTTTAATGAATAGCTTGTTTTGATCAGATAATCAGGATTTCCCAACAGAGTTTCTAATAAAGCTTTGTAGTATCTTTTTTAAGTATTTTGAGTGCTGCTCAAACTACAAGAACTACAGAAAGTAGATGTGTGACAGCTGCTAAGTGCAGAAATTTGTAATCTACTGTAAACAATTTTATGTTACCATCTATTTCTTATTTATTTTTAAACAAGCAGCTTTGTATGGAATGAAATATGGAACACAATAGTTTAACAGATAAGACTTCTTTGAAACCGGCCTTGGGCAACATAAACTCTCCTGACCCAGAGTTTCTGCCCTATTAGTCTTTAGCTAATTTCAGTAGGGAAAATGGAATTCAAGTTCATTTTAGCTTTGGAGATCGTGAGAAACTGGTTCTTAAAGCACTGAGGGCATGGACTGTGGATTATAGCATTAAACTGTTTAGAACATCGGAGTTTTCAGGCACCATACTAATAACATACTGTTTCTGATTATTTTAGAATAGGGGTGTTGATCTGGAGATTAAGCTGTATCCCTTATAATCTTGGATCTGTATTTATAAAGAAGCAATAAGTGATATTCCTTCCTGTGGTCTTACCTTGTTCACAGAGAGGATTGTCCTTGTTAGAAGAAATGTGTTTGATTTGAAAAGTAAAAATTTGGCATTTGTTTAGTGAAGAGTGTAATTTTTTCTTAAACAAATTTATTTATTTTTCTGTTAGTCATAATATTATGTGTGTGGTTAATCTTCATGCTTCATTTCCAGTGTTCAGGAATCTCAGGGCTGGGATATTGTGGTTTGTTGCAGGATTTTTCTTCCTGGAAGTCTGCTTAACTGCATGTAATTTAGCATTCTTTCAGTCTGTGTCCTTGTTGTTTCTGTTAAAAAAACCCCCACTTTAATTCTTGGGAAGGTGTTGTAAGGTGTAAATCTATTACAAGTGATACAATTGCATTCGCGTTGTGACCTTTTGTCACTGCTGTATAAAAACTGAGGCCACTTACCACAATGTGGGATCTGAGCAGGTGAGCAGTGCAGTGTGACACTGTTCTGCCTCCAGGTAAGGTGTAACAACTTCTTATCCCTGCTATATCAGCAGGTCTAATTTAGAGAAAGCTGAAGACTGGGGAGGAAGGGGGTCATCCTCCTGGAGCCATGGATCTTTCCCTTCAAAGTGCTTTTTAGAGTTTGTAATAGAAAGTAATGCTTTTAAGCCAAGCAAATAAACATATTTGCCCTGTTCTAAAGGCAGCTTTGGCTGTAAGGATGGACCTCATTGTGACTCCAGAACAATGAAAAATACAGGAAAGAATAATTTTACACATATTGAATAGAAGAGCTGGCAGTAGCATGAAGTGGTATTGTGGGATTGCCAAAATGTTGTGTCTCTGCCTCTGGTTCGTTGAGGAAGATGAGCATACATAGGCAGCCAGCAGGCATGGGAGGAACACGTGTGTTTAATGTGTGTCGCTAATTGTGAGGTCCTTTGGGAACTCCAGGAGAGCCTTCAGAATCTAAGGTTGTAGCTCACCAAAAATGATTTTGTCTAAGCAGGACAGCAGCACTATAAAAAGTCATCTTAATACTTTCACCACCACCTATAATTAGCCCTTAATTGTGCTTTTGTTCCTGTTCAAAATTTGTCACTGAATGTCAGCTGAATTGCTGAAGAGATTGTCCCATGAACTTGTAAACCAGACCCATCAATTGTATGGTACCAGGCCTCTGTTTTCTTTCTAGTTAAAGGAAATAGAGTAGAGGAGAAGATTAAATACTTCTGATAACTTTAAAGTAAAACCAGTCATTTGAGACAGTTAAATACATGTGGTAAGAGTCTGCCATGATTTTACATGGTGGTTACATGATCAGAAATAAGAAATAGGAAAGAATATTGTAGATGAACTCTAAGCACTTGGTGTAAATCAGGTAAAGAATGCACAGTAAATAGCTGCTGCTTAAGAGGTACTGCAAGTTGATTTTTATCTTTTTTTAATTAAACATTAGTCTGTCACCTTCTAAGTTTTTCTTTTGTCCATTAGCAGATTAAATATTAAAAGTGTTATTTTCAGAAGTTGGGAGCAACAAGTTGACTGGTTTCCGTGGGAGCTGTTGTTTGCATTGTTAATACCTCAAAGTAGCTGTGTTGGTCCAAGTCAATATGCAGCAAAAGGTTTGTGAAAGAGAGATTTTCTTAGTTGTCCTAAGGTTGTGAGTGGGGACTGCCTAACTGAGGACCTTCTGCACATGTCACTGAATTTTAGCTCAGACATAATTATTCTGATTTTTGCAAGATCCTCTAAATTGTCATTGCTCGTAATCTCTAATTATGCTTACATTATTTTGAAATAATGTCTAATTAGCAGTTAGCTTATTGCTGAATGAGAATAGTTCATTAAATACTGTCCAATAAAAGTTGATTGTATTTTTTAAGAGAATACCCAATATTACATTAATAAAACTTTGCTGATCTCTGTAACAGTGTGTAGATATAAAAAGAAGTATAGATGTTTCAAGAACTTTCATCTAATAGAAGTGATTGTGCAATGTTCAGTCACACTTATGATGGGAGGTAGAAAGCAGCACGTTCAACGGGAAGCAGTCCTGCAGTTCCTTCCTCTTTGACTTGAATCCTTGTGCTTTCCTTGCTTTGTTCAGTTCAAGGGCTTGGTTTACAGGCAGTAAAATAAACAGAATAGCACCTGCAGCTTAGTCATGAATGGGAACATCTCGCAGTATCCAAGCAAACAAATGAAATCATGGAGTCATCTAACCTTTCCTGAAATGCCCTAAGAGCTCTACCATCATTCATTTTTAAGATAGATCACTATTTTGGCTATCAAAGGTATCTGAACACATAGAGGAATTGTGAAAGATTATGATCCAATTCATGGATAAAAGTTACTAATTATTGTCTGAGCTATCAAGTGCATTTACAATAACAAAACAAACACTTGAGTTTTAATTTTTTCATATGCTGGCAACTTCAATTATATAAATAGATTTGTCTGGCTACACCTTGTGTTTGCTGGCCACAGAAAATCGTGGAGCACATGGGATCTTACTAATTCCTTCCACAAAGTTCTGTCATAGACCAGACGAACGGAACTTGCTTTTGGGCAGGTTAATCTGAGTTGATCTCGCAATTATTCAAACACTACTGCAAAGCATTTAATATTAAAACTGAAATTAAGAACTTTGGAATTTTTGCTAATTGGAATTTAAATAAGTTGCTCCTGAAATCATATGTCACTATGTTTCATTGTAAAAAAAATAATCTAATTTAAATATGTAGACATTTATGAGGGTGAGAAACTAGAAACATCATTTGTTTGCACACCACACTAATGTAGATTGCTTTTTTTTTGGTTGTTTGGTTGCCGCCTTTGTTTTTTTGCCTTGCTAAATTTAGGTGTAAAACTGACCTTGTGTTGCTTTGTAAACTGAGTCTAAATGTATTTCTTGCCAGTATGAATATCGGCTTTTTAAATTAGAGTATTAAAGCAAATGTAGAATATTGACAATCAACATCAACTTCACAGACTGAAAAAGAGGAATGTCACGTTTAGATTTTTCTGAGCATTTGTGCACAACATATTTCCATATACAGTGTGTATAACATCTAAAGATACTACTTCATGTTTTGCCTATCTAGTTTTAAGTATTTTTATGAAGCTCTTTATTTTAATAGAACTGGTGAGGATATGTGGTATGACAGTTTTGTATTTATTTAATCAAGTTGATGATTAAATGATAATCAGCTGAACCAATTAACGTTGCCTTAGTAGGAGCATTGTTCATTAAGAATATCCACAGAAAAGATGAGATTGAATCAAATTACATCTGCTGATAAGATGATTAAAACTAAAAAGTTGTTGAGGACTGTGTCTGAAGTCCTTCACTTACAGCAAGTCATGGGACAACATGTTTTACACTTCCAAGTATTGTGGCCAGAATTCTCGTTGCTGCTGAGTGCTCAGGCCGCAGCTCTTAGGAAAGATAGACTCAGCTGTAGATGAAATAATTCATCGTCCTCTCATGATTCAGAGTTTTCAGCACAAATCTTTATGAACTCTGCTACAAACACTGAAAGTTAGCACAGCGTAGCTTCTGCTTTTCAAGTATTGTGTCAGTAAAAGGTAAATTAAAAGCTGTCCTGGGTTATCTGGATGGGTTAATGGATGTTTGCTTCCATGCTTGGTCTTAAACAGCTCTCTAGGTGAGCATCTCTCTCTCACAGGGTGAAATAGCAGAGCAGTTCAGACTTCTCCTTGAAGATGGAAGTTGTTGACTGTGTGTTACCTTTAAGAGGCAGCTAATTTTACACTTTACTTTTTGTTTGGTCCCTCAGACCGATTTATTGATTTTGGTGCACACTGCAGAGTTCCACCACTGTTTCTTAAAGGAAGATGACATATTTGAATAGTTTTATATAATCAGTAAACAATTTAAACACCACTTTCATCTGAAGGTATGGGTTTTGTTTCAGTGATGAATATTGTGCATATTGAACCTTTGCTTGCTTTACTTAAAATATTTGTAAGAAGTTTAGCATTTTGAATAAATTCTATTATTATCATTTTAAAGCCCTTGAAATATGAATACAGAAGATAGTTGTAACACTTACAACTACTTAAAACATTTGTATGAGACGTTAAGGTATTTAAACACTAAGCTTCTCAACATTGCTATGAGGTAGATTCTTTCCAGTGAAGGTTTATGTGTAGCCCAGAAGATTTCACCAACTCTTGTTTGAACAGGTTAGTTTGAGAAGGCAGTAATGTGAGAAAAGAATAGATAAATCATCTCTATGGCCTTTCACAGCGACCGGGTAGGCTTTAGTTTCCCCACGCTTTAATGGAGCTGTGGGAGGCTGCCTTTATTCCTCCCAGCCCCACACTGCCAGGTAATTCATTTGCACTTAGCAGGGCACAGCTCCCATTACCAATTACTGTGGTTTTTTTTTTTTTTTTTCCCTGCCTGGAGGTAGCACTGGAGGGAATGTATCATCAAGGATTCTCCTGACTCATCCCCAGCCTCTGTCCAGATACAAGTAATTTTCTCTACATTACCTCATTTACAATGTCCATTTGCCAGTGTAGCTTATTTATTTTTCATTTTTTGATCAGTCTAAAGACTTAAGATTTAAAGATTTCCTTTGAAGAATTAGTAAAGAGAATCTCAATGTAGCATTGTCATCAAAATATGCAGAAGTGTTAAATGAGTTTCTGGAGGTCTTTTAGTGTCTGTTCAGTGGTGTTGATTTTGCTTGAGCAGACAGATACAAAAATTTAATCTCAGTCAGTTATTTAATAGAAGTGGACTTTTTTCTGCAGTATCAGCCAGCCCAGTCCAGGAGGATTCTGTGCTCCTGGAAGAGACACGTTATTCCAGGTACTGGAACAGTGAGAAGCGTGACAGGACCTCAGTTTTGTCAGATATATTCTGCATACTATTTTTTAAAGAAATGAACAGTAATAGTGAGTTTTTCATAATGTATAATCCAAGATGATTACTCATGGTTAGTCAGCTGCTGCTATTTCTCATCTTTTTCTGCTTTTGTATAATTATCTTCATAAAAATAGCTGTATGATTTAAATCCTTATTGCCCTGTATGTGACCACAAAACTTAATTAAGTTTATTGACACTGTAGGATTGCAGTTTCTCTTTCAATATAACAATTTAATCTCAGTTTTCATGTCAAAGTTCACGTGCTGCACTGAGATGGTGTCTGTACGATGGGTGTCAGCACAGCAGAGGTGAAGCTGTGCCTGTATGGTTGGGGCTCGTGCCAGTGCAGCCCTCACTGCGTTTCCGAGCTCGGTGCAGCCGCCGGGGCTGGGCTGAGGAGCGGTGCCCTCTTTGTAGCACAGCCTCTCCTTGGTGTTGCTCCAGGAACTGATGGAGATGGAGACTGCAGCCAAGCCCATGATTTGTTTCTTTATTTTCACTTCACCCGTTGCTGATAGGCAGTGTGCCAAGAGGAGCCATCCTTTAAAATGCTGCATCTCTTCCTCTCCCTGGAGTGGGTGTTCCATCCCCAGGCTTGTCTCCGGGAAGTGGCTCCCGTAACTTCCAGTTCCCGCAGTGTTCAGTGAGCTGAATGTTCCCGACTACCTTGTTTATATTCAAGTCTGACGTGTGTTGATCCTTGGAAGAAGGGAGATACTGAGCATTCCAAGGGTCTGACCACTGGGACTGGACTAATTTGCAGCCTAGGAAGGAAGTTTGCTGTAGGCTTGTGTAGGCACTGGTAGGGACTGCTGCATTCTGAAAGCACAGTCCTTGCCCTTCTTCTTGAGAGGGGATGGGGAATTGCCAAGTCAGTCTCAGATTGTGACTTCTCACATTCTCTCAGCTACAAATCACTAATGCCCACTGCTCAAATGGAAGGGATATTTGAAACTTTTAACAGCCCACAGTGTGCTTATTGGCCTCAGTGTCAGAAATCACTGCTCCCACTGCACAGACCTCCAAGTCTTTCCAGGCACTGAAAGGGAGATGAAAGAGCTTAAAGCAATGGCCTTCCTTGGCAGCTGTTAGTTAACCTGCTAGATCTCACACTTTTTAAGTCTTTTTTAGTGTTTTCTGATACACTGAAGAAAAAAGTAAGGAAAACAAAACAAACCCAACATTTTACACTTCTAGTATTCTCCCCACTAAAGATTCTGGTGTATTACAAACTGCTGGAGTTTTAAATTTTACTGAGTTTTATAAATGGAGAAGCTGAGTGCTCATGTTCACACCATGATTCTGTACATTCTGGAGCCGGTATTGCCAATATCTTGTGACTATTAATTCAATCCAATTTTGCATTGTGTATAGTGACCCAGGTTCCTTACAGGTGTGAGTGAGTGAGCAGAGTTAATGTCAGCCATTTGATTTGGCCAGAGCTTGAATGCACTGTGATTCTTGAACTGTTATTTTCCAGCAGATTGCTAAAATAAAAGCTGATTTACTACCGAAGTGTCATCCAGATTTCACAGTTTGTACCAAATAAAATACCAGTTCTGGTGTCTCAAGTAGCGGGGAAATATGTATTTTCCCCCCCTTATATTATTTTTCCAAGGAAATACATTTTGTCTTTTGAAGATAAAATGTTTAAAAATAAAAGGAGCATTTGTCTTCAGCAGTTAAGAAGATAGCAACCACCTACAATCTGTGAGAACACTTACATAAGGCTCATACATTGTACAGGAGTTCTGGTTTGCCAGTGCTGGAACACTGTTCCTATGTACTTGTCAGGGAAATGTGAACCGAAGCCTTCCTAGCAGTGCTGGCGCAGATTCTATTTTGATAATGTATTCTAAAGGCTAAGTAGGAAAAAGCTTTTTTTCTAGTTTTCACTTTACTACTCTTAAACATTTTGCCGAATTCTATGTTAAAATAAAAAAAACCAACCACCTGAAATCGTTTAGGACTATTGGAACAATTGAGTAATTTTATTTTTAGTTGCCAGAAATAAATTGGTATTATGCTTTCCAACAGTTCATAAGGAGAAATGGTTTTCATACCTAGCAGAGTGATGGCTCACACAACTTTAACTTTAGGTGTGTTAGTTTCAAGGAAGGGAGCAGAAACCCCTGAAGTGACAACTGGTTTCTGTCAGATCAGCCTGGTAAAAAAGGTGCTTTCTTGGATTATGCAAAGTAGAAAATTGAAACTTTATTAGTATGGATTTTTTAAAATTCTTTTTTTCCTGTACATGTTTTTTTACTGTTGAGTTTCAGTTGTGTTATTAATATACTTTGTGTATAGGTCTGCTTCGAGTCAGGGGTTACACAGATAATGGTTACCATCTGTAAATGCAGATGGCAAATATGAAATAATTCTTCAAGATTGAGGAGGCTTCAAAGAAATGAAGAAGAGGAGGCAAATTGTTATCTAAGATAAAATATGAGAGTATCATGTGCTTTACATTCTAAATCAGAGGTCTCTCAGTTTTGCACATGGTTGCTGGATAAAGTGTTTATTGTACAGGGTCTGATTTTAAACAAGGTGAACTAATGTTTTCTACTACTCATTTTTGTGTTTGAACTGTTAATGTACAAACAACTGGTTATATTAGAAACGTCAGAATGAAATGGCTTTTGAAGTCTGAAAATAGATGGGAGACATTCTGCATGTCTTTAGTTGAGTTTCATGTGAAGTAAATGCTGCTGGTTGTAGCCTGCACCTGATGCTAAAGCAGTTGTATTCATCTGGAGCAGTTAAAATGAATGTGCTAGAAAATGTTAATGGTTTATTATCTCATACATGCAGCAGTGTAAAAAGCTGTTTACAGAGAAAGGCTTTTTTTTGTAATTTATTTCTTTTTTGTTTATTTGTTTGCAAAGGTATTTATAAAAGTTATTTTTAAGTTTCCAAATTAGTTTGTCAATCAATAAGGAAAACCTTATGCCAAAAACAAACTAGTAATTTCCTGGATGCCAAGTTTAGGGGTTGTCTTCAGAAAGCTGAACAGCTGAATTCTTCTTTAGATTCTAATAGAACAAGAGATAAGAATCAAATAAATTGTTTATATTTTTTTATTGCAACTCTTCAATTTGTCATCTTTGTAATAATTTTTAGAAGTTCTGTTCATTGATTCAGTAAGGAGCTGTAAGGATCCTAGTGTATCTAAGCCAGATGTTGATGATGTAGGTCACTGACTTTTTTTCCCCCTACAAAAAAAACCCTACAAATGTTGGGTGGGGATGTGTATTTTCCTTTTTGGGGAAGGTTAAGAGAATTTTTTGTTCTTGGCTCAGAAATATTTCTGCAGTCTGATACAGCAGCAGTTCATAAGTAATAATGAAAAGAAATGAGAGCAAAATGTGATTTGAGATATGAGTAAAGAATTTGAGGAATTTAGACTTTCTGGGAATTCTAGAGTGTCTTTTGTTCCAAGATTATATAGCAACATAGCAGGAGGGTTGCTCTAGTGTTAAAGGCTCATTTGAGAAAATACCTGGGGTTTTAGCAGCCTATCTAAAAGATTTAGGAGAAGGGAAATGCAATACCTGAGACTTTACTGTGAATTGGAAAGTTTAAAATTAGGGTTAGAGTTCTGCACTGGAGAATTCTGGATTTAGAGGTTTCCTAATGATGAAATTCATGTACTGTATGAAACCACAGTGAAAATGGGGACCTGAGAGTCATGATCAGCAGGAAAAGAAATTCTGTGTGAAGGGGGTAGGCAAAGCATTCGTAGTGAGGTTACCCAGAGGTGGTGAAATCACCTGCTTTGGAGCTTTTCAGACAAGACAAATTCCTGTGAGCTGGTAATCCCGTGGGACAGGGGGATGGACTAGATGACCTCCAGAAGGTCCCTTCCAACCTGATTTATTAATGTTCAAACTACAGATCGAGCACATTTTGTGTGGGAAGTCAAACTTGTTTTGAGCTGTGCTGCTGTGCTGCAATCAACATCATTTAATTGCATGCTGTGTTCTCAGCTGGATCTGGACAATAAACCCACATTTCTGTACATTCCTGAAACAAAAATTAAGAGATGGACACGTTACCAATTCCGCAGTGCGTTGTAGAAGTGATGAAAGTGAAGCTGATTTCATTCAAAGCATGATGTTTAGTTATCTGTCATGGGGAAAAGAATTAGTCAAAGCTAACCTGCAGCATAACAAATGCTAAACCTTTAGTACAAGAAGGTGTTTCTATTAATTTCATCTGGGTTTGAAAGCACGAACACAGCTCGTGGCTTAATCTCTTTGAAAAGTCACTCCAAGGCAACTCATATCTCGTAAGTTGTGGATAAAATGCTGTGAATATGAGCAGATAAGCAGCTACATTTTCACTTAAATTCTGCTCTGAAGAGACCTGCTTGGTTAATAATGCACTTAATTTGTAGGGGTGAGTGGGAGTTTGAGGGGAGTGTAATGTCAGGAAATCGAGTGAGAGCTGAGTAAATTATGCTTCTAAAAGCTAAGAACAAAGAAAAAAATCTTGCATAACGGTAAGTTAATGTGTCTTCATTTAATGTGAAAGCACCAGTTGGTAACTAGGGAAAATAATGAAAAATATGCACTTAACCATGATAATTGTTCTATTTAGGTGTATATCAAGCAGTACTTGCTTATATTTCTTATTTTTCAATTCACACTTTAAGAACATGATTCTCTACCCTTTTGTAGTGTAGGCCATTTGGTGGTCATGATAATTTTTTGTCATCTTGGTTTTTTAAATGTCATGTTAACACTTGAAATATTTTGGGATTGATCATTGAAACTTATATTGCATTTTAAAAACCTTTGAATACACACACCAACACGTGGTGTTTATATTCAGAATATTTGAAGTTTGAAATTTAAGGATGACTATAGCAAGCAGTTGTGTTTCTTAAGAAAAATAATTAATTTTTTTTAGAAATCTCACAATAATAAGACACTTCTTCATTTTTATAGATCTTTCTGAATTGTTAATATTTCATATCATTCAAGTTTCCAAGAATCCAGGGATAGGACTTCACCGAAGTCCATATTGATTTATTGGAATTTTAATGACTTGATAGTTCTTTAAGTTATAAAAAGGCTGTACCAGTAATTCATACTTCTGTCTCTCCTTACTGTAGATTAAGTACCACACTAATGATAGAAAGGAAGGAAATAGTGAATTGGGACTTTTATTCAATTCTTTAAAGTATTTTAACAACAAGTAGCTAGTGTGCGGTAAAATTAATTTTAAAATATTCACGGCCAAAAGTCTTTCTTGCTGGAGAGACTGAGGATTAACTAGTTCTAATACAGTCCTTTGGTGGTGTGAAGTCCTGTATTAATACTAACCTTGATTTGGGATCTGAAGAAGAGTTGTGCAGAGCTTCAAAATATTAAAAGCCATTTTTATGTTAGTACAATACATTAATTCAGCATTCTCTAATAGAAGCTACTGAAAAAAGGGGATGTTGTGCTGGTACGCGGGTGGGGGCACAGGGTGGGGCACGGGAGCTTCTGGACATCCATCGTGAGGGTTAATCCTGGCTGATTCTTCTGTCAGTGTGAGCAGAGAAACTCTCCTGCTTCTCTGTTAAATTGCCTCTAAATCCATTCCCTGACTATATTTTTGCCAACCCGTAATATTTGTGGGAAATCAGTAGGTAATGTCTGTGTAATTCTGAAGTTGAGCTTTGCGTGCGAAGGAACCGAGCGCAGCCCAAGTGTGAAGGCAAAGCAGTGTGGGAAGGGTTTCTGGGTGCTGCCGGAGCAGAGTGTGACCAGAGCCGCCTTGTTTCCGCAGAGCGCCGAGGCGTGCCCAGGATGGAGCCCGCGGGGCCGGCGGACGGCGAGGACGAGCCCGGGCCCCCGGCGCGGCTGGCGCCCAGCCCGCACAGCGAGGCGGTGGCGCGGGAGCTGCGGGGGCTGTCGCTGCAGCCCGGCCCCTGCCTGCCGCCCCTGACCGAGCGCAGGAACGGTGAGTGCCCGGGGAGCGACTCCCCTCGCCTGCTCTTGCCGCGTCCCGGTGTGCCGGGGGCTGGGAGGTCTGGCTGGGAGCTTCACCCGCCAGGGCAGCTCTTGGAGCACCAGCGGGCACGCTCTGGGGCCTACAATGGAGTTGTGTCGATTTTTAAGTAGTTTTAAAACTACAGCTGGTGTATACTACAAGTATTGATGAAATGGTTTTGAGAGTTGTATTATTATCAGAAAAAAAGAGATCATTTTCAAGAACAGGTTTTTTTTCTGCAAAAATAAGACATAATTAATGTTTCATATTCTGTCCCAGAAAGTTTAATTCAATATAAGTATACTTCTGGAAAATCTGTTTTTCTTAATTTCCTGTAAAACCAAAATGGATGAGGTGTCATGGATCTGTGTCATGTCAAAGCTCCAGAGCAGCCAAACTATTGCTCAGCTATAAGTTCAGATTTAGTAATTTTGGTTAATTTGGTTAGAAACACTTTTTTTGTAGAAATGATGAAAGAAGAAAATTAGTAAAAGTGAACTTTGAACTTGATGGATAAAATTAAAATTAGTTTTAATATTTGGTCTTTGTTTTTACTTTTTACCAAAAACTGGATATTTGCAAGAGTATTTTAGCATGTCACTACATTATAAAGTGTATAAGCATAAGAGATTGCAGTTCACAGAAATACAGTGGCACTTAAAAAAATTCTGAATTGTTTAGGGGTACTTTTTTTGTTGGATATTTTTATGCAGGAAGCATTATGCTTACTGTGAGCTTTGGTAGTGATCCTTTAAACCTTTTGTTTACTTGAATGAGTCTTTTGGCAGTAGTCCAGTAGAAGGCTGAACTGTTCTAGTGTTCTGCAATGTTGTTAAGCTGACTTGCACAAGTTAGTACAGAAACTGTGTTTCCAGCTTTTCCAATGTCACTGCAAGGGTAGGAGGCTTCTGCTCTGGTTTGGTTTTGTTTACCATGGAGGTAATCACAGCATGCCTGGTGAGCCAGCAGTCACTGGAGCTGTTATTACCTTCTCCTTTTTCACATTTTCCTTCTCTCCCCTGTGTCCTCTGCCCCAGAGATCCCAGCCACCGAGCAAAGCAGGCGTAAGAGTTTGGGTGGGCAGAGCTCGGTGGGTTTGCTGCAAATTCTCATGGCTAGCTTAAGCTCCAGCAGAATTATTGTCCCTTGAGTTTACAAAGGAACATTTATATGCTGTGCCAACTCTGTTGAAGAGGTTTTAACTTCCAGCACAGGATCAATAATAAAACAGTTGGAATGCATTAGGAACTTAAGCTTTTCCAGTCACTTATTACATGCAGGTATTTACTCCCCGAATAAAGACAAACGGATAATTTTGGGAGGTGGATGTTGTATGTTGGTCTCCTGGACTGTCACAATTTTAAGGTTCTCCTATTTCATTTGAGCTGTTTTCATATTCATGGCTGTGGGCAATACTGGATTGCTAATGAAACTAATTTCAGGTTCTCATTAGTCTGCATCTTTCTGGATAATTAGGCAGCACATACAGTGCATTGATCATGTAAACCTGTGCCCTGTGTATTGCAGTGTCTTATCGTGCCTGTTTCTCTGGAGGCCAACTCTTGTTCCACTTGCTAAAAAGCAGCAAAAGTTACCATTTCATTGGTTCTGCTTTTCACACTTGTCACCTCCTGAGTGATGACAAAGATATGTCTGTGATTCTGGCAGTCTCATGACAACCACGGGTGTACGGTCCCTGTCATGAGCAGTGGGGCTGCTCACAAAAATGGAGTTTGGTAAACAGGCTCTAGGTTTGCATCCCTGCCTGAAGGATGCCAGGTTGGGTCCAGTGTACGTGCTTTTTAGGCAAGTTGCTGTGTCCTTAGGAAGGACAGCTTGGGGGCGGAGAAGGGTGACATGGATGAGGCTCTTTGGAAGCAGGAGGGAGAAGACTGATGACTGGATGCTGAGTTGGGCTGCAGTGGGGGAAGGCTGACAAGAGCAGCAGCAGCGTGGCACAGCCCAGGTACCAGTCAGAACAATGTGCTGCCCACACACTGTACCACAGTTTCACGAGCTTCTGTCTGAGAGCCGGGAGGTGGCAAGGGAGGGAAGGGTAGGCTGTCTGCTGCTGACAGCAGGAGGGTAGATGGGGAATGATGCTGCCTGCAGCTTTCCAACCTGCTGTTTCTGAGCCAAATGATGGGAAGAGATTGCACATGTAGATACCATCAAAAAAAGGAAGCAGTGCCTGACCAGAGCTTTTTGCATGCTGAATTAGTACTTTTCCAGAATTGATGAGCATGCCACTTTGGCTGGTAGAGGGAGCTGTGAAGGTCTGGGTGTGAGGAGCCATGCAATCATTATTTCAAGGTACATGTAAAATAGAAAGCTCTGAGCTTGTGTTTTACAGCAGTCTCTCCTGGCTCTGTGGTGGCTTCCTTGACTATCTCCTTGTGCCAAAATCTTCTTGTGACAGTGGCTACTAGTTTCTGAAAAGGAGACATGAAAGTTGCACTTGTGCAGTTGTTATCCACAGGTGGGAGCATGGTTATGTTCTTGTAAAATGGGTGGATAAGTGGCTGGCTCCTGTCCCGGCCACTGACTGCCCTTCAGCTCTGCATCTTGGCCATAAATCCTGTCAGAAGGGGAGTGTGCCAGTTCCCTGCCCTCTTCGTGGTGTGGAGAAGCAGTTCTGTTCCAGGCAGTGGGGGCTGTGAGGTGTCTGCTCCTACAAACTCAGAGCCAGCGTAGGAACGGGATTGCTTCTGCTTCTCTCTGGGGTTGTGCATCATGAACTGCAGGAGGGTAGAGAAGGCAGTGCTGTGCCTCCTGTGGCTGGCAGCAACTGTTCTCCAGCAGAATTGGGCTGATTGAGAGAAGAACCAAGAGTCTTGGATGTTTTATAGGAAAAAAGCCTTGGGACAATGAACATCTTAAAGCAAGGCTGGTAAAATCTCAATTAGGATAAATCAGCCCAAAGAAAGCAGTGCCCCTGGCTGTGTAAGAACAGGGACACTCAGGGGCAGAGACCCAGAGGCACCGAAGGTCAGGTGAGAATTGCAGCTTCCTGTGGGGCTGGAGAGCTCATGGGGAACTGTGGGGAATTCAAGGGAAGCTGGAACACACACACACACACAAAACCCAACACAAACCCAAACAAAAACAAATACTCCAAATGGTGTATATTGAGTCCTCCTAAGGGACCAGTCAAGTCATCTGGGAGACACAGTTCTTAAAATAACCGAGTGAAATCCACATCCCACTTAACCTAATGGTATTACTTAAATAAATTTGATGATCCAAGGGAATTTTTCTGGCATCTAAAAGAGTTGTGGTATATTAGTTTGCCTGTTATCTCTTATCTTCCACTCCCTCCGTATGTAGCACTGGTAACATGCATTCTTGGCATAGTTTTATGGCTTCTGAACAAATCCTCAATCCTCTGTGCAATTAATAGATTTGAACTCCAAATCTGATGTTAGGGAATCAGGTGAGATTCGGGACATTCTCCTTGCATCTGTCTATGACAGGTTTTTCTCCACTTCTCTAAGATCAGTGATTAGATTATATCATTTTAATGATATATAGGTAGGTCACTGTGCTTGGAATTTATTTTCTAGAGAGTGTTGAGAGAGACCCAGTGTAGAAAAAATGGCTAGTGGAAGGGCTAGAGAACAACAAATGGAAAACTTAGTTCTGATTAAAGTAATAGCTTGGCACGGAAAATAATTGAAAATGTCATCTTAAATTCAGCAGTTTCATAATCACTAAGCTGAAAGCAGTGAGATCTGGAAAACAGCATGCAGATACTCTGGTTAACAGCACCACCCCCCAACAACAACATCAGCAAACCAAACATAAAAATCCCCCCACAAAACCAGACCTCAGAGGAAGTGTATCCTGACAGACCTATCTAGATAAAGAAGTGCACAATTTCTGTAAGTTTACAGTAGAAATGTGTGTGTGCATTTATAGTGTAGTGCATAAATAATGTATGTGTACAGTGGTTTCCCAGAGAATTTGTGGAATCTCCACCCGTGGAGATACTAAAAATCAGATTGGGCACTGTCCTGGGCAGCCTGTTCCAGCTGACCCTGCTCCAGCAGGGCTTGGGCCAGGTGATCTCAAGAGGCTGCTGCCAGCCTCCCTGATTCTGGGGTTGGTCTTTCCATTCAGGTTTTAATAGCCCATGGTACATCCAATGCAAATATCCTACTAAATAATCTTTGGTAAGAACACACAGCATATTGTAATTAATATATATTTGTCTCTATGCTGTGGGTTTTTTGGGGAGTGCTCTGTTTTCTGGGGGAGTGTTTTTGGGGTTTTATTTGGTTTTTAACATGTCTGTAGAAAAAACAAATGTCCCTTGGTCTCCCTGTAAATATTTGAATGTTGTCCTATCTGTTCCGAGATGAGAGCGCAAACTGAGTAGGTACTGATTTCCCAGTAAGTCTGTCTTTGTCATTGGTACTGCCAGTTCCCACAATCCTAGCATTCCCAGGCCATCAGTCAGTGTCTACAAGGAACAATTTTCAAATATTAAAGCATGTGAAAAGACATACAAGCCAAAACTCAGAGATCTCTTGGGACTGTGACCTCTTAAATGGAATATATTCTGACATTTTCACAGGCTACATGAAAGAATTCCAGCAGGGTCATTCCATTTGGTAAACTTCTAAACAAACATTCCATCATTTTAGTTTGATTTATATATATTAATTTTTTTTAATTATCTGCTTATTGTGAAGAGATTAACACGGGAGACATGACCTGTGACTGACTCAATTCAAGGCATCTGGTATATATGAAATCCTGTTTGAGGGCTTGGCATTTGAGTGATTACAGGAGATACAGAAAGCATGTTTTCCTTTAAAGAGATCGCTTGATCAAACTGTTTTATTCTGACCTTTTTTCTTGAAATTCCTTGTGCATAACTAAATGCATAGCTAGAAAAGAATGTTGAGTTAATTTAAATTCCATTGTATAATTGTTTTAAGTTGTTAGAACTAAATCCTAACTGCAGATGTTTTCACTGAAGTGTCACCTTGTGACAGAGCCACTACAAGAAGGTAACACGGAGCAAACAGAACTGGTAATTGGTGTGTAGCACTTTTTATAGGCATCTTTTGCAAATCATAGGTAGCACAGTGGATGACTAAATATTGTCCCCTAAAGGATTCATATGCATGCAGTTAAACATAGATGTGTGTAGTTAAACATGTACAAAAATACATATTTTTATGTACTTTATATACACACTTTAAATATATTTATTAATTTAGATGTGTATATGGGCAAGACCAAATGGAAGGTAGTTTTCATTTAAGCAGTGAATGCTGCCAACATATGTCCTCCCTTAAAAGGAGTTTGTGTGGGTTTTAGTGGAAGAAGAGAAGTAGAACATGCAGACTTATAAATCTGACATCACTGTAAGTGTTTGGTATTTTTCTGAGAAGAGTGACTGAGGTAGATGGTGACCATTATTTGCGTTGTTTGGGTCTTTGTTGGCACAATGGTGGAGAATATAGGCAAACAGAACCCCCCAAAAACAAAACCCCTTAATTAACAATTTGAAGTAATGTTCTCAATGTTTATAGAAGTAATAGAATGAATTATAACAGGGGTTATGTAAACTAATGCTTTAGTTTGTGTAGTCAGAGCACTATTTTCCTATGTGAAGAAATTATTACATCATGATCAAGAACTAGATTATTCTAACACAATATAAAGCACTAAGATATTCATCACGGTGTATGTAAAGCCAAGGTGAAATAGTTATTTGAGTAATTAGGCTTTTTTCCCACTTGAAAATGTTATTGTGGTAATGAAAGAGTTTAAATACCCGAGGGTGTTTAGTTTGGTTTGGTTTTTCTTTTTGATGAGATTGCAAAGGAATGAGTTCCATATGATGTGAAGAGTTGGAATGTACTGTTAAAGCAATTGTTGCTTAGTTACTTGATGTTTAATAAGGTTGTGCAGTGGCTCCCAGTCAGTGATGTCACTCAGCAGATCACTGATACTTCACCCAGATAAGGCTCTGTTGTGAGGGGCAGACAAGCAGGCACTGGGGAGGTACCGTGGGGCTGCATTGCTTCCTCCTGTACATTGGAATTTTGGTTAGTATCTACTAGACACTTCCACTTTTTAAATAGCACTTTTTCTGTAGGCTGAAGGTTGGCAGAACACTTGGAAGTCTGAAGTTGCAGAAGAATGGAAGGAACAAACGCTGATGACCTTAGATGTAAAGCAAACGTTTATGAAAAACTTGTGCAATATATTGCTATTAAATGAGATGTTACTGGATTCTGGTTTATGGAACTGACAGAGATGTTCCATTCTGAGGTCTTTTTTCTTCATTTCTCCCACTCTTACGCAATATATTCAACTTAAATTGAAATTCAAATGAGAGGTACTTCTGCCCTCTGAAGATAATGCAAATTCTAACAGATTTAATTTTCATTGAAACCAAGAGCTTGTTGTGTATCTTTTACTTCATAAGAGCTTAAAAAATTACCATTAGATTTGAAAGTGCATAAGTAAATATGATGAGTCGCTGTGGTGCTTTAGCAGTCAAAGGTAAGAACATATGTGAACCATTCTAGGGGAGTTACAAATTTATTTCATTTGGCAGGGAAGAGGGAGCCCTTAAATGGCAGGTGGGCCAGCACTGGGGATCACAGGTGGCTCTTTGCCTTGATTCACATGGGAGCTGCTGAGGACACCTTTGAACACCTGGCTGTTGGTAGTGAGCAAGTGAATTTAGTACTGGAACGTGCTAACAGTGTTTCTCTTCCGTCTAGTACAGCTCTTAGGAATGCTGACAAAGTCCTTCATTAAGAACATGCACTTTTCCCATGTTGCAGGGCTGTGGAGCTGGGAGTTGTGAGATGCCCCTGGGTGCCTGTGAAACTGTCTCAGAGCTTGACTTTTCCAGCAGACATGTTGAGATGATGATTAGTTTTTCTTTGAAGCCTTATTACTAAAAATACAAGAACTGTATTGTTGCTCACTCAAGTAACCAGTAAAACCAAGTTATCAATTGAGCTTGGATTAATGTGTATTCAAAACTGCTGGGAAAACAAGAGGTTGTTGGAATAGGAATATTTTTTTCATGATGTGAGAGATAAATGTTATTCTTCATGCAGAGATTTAAGATAAACTTTTCTTTGAGCAAAATATTCAGATATTCTCAATATTCACAGGGTAACTGAATCCAGAGCAGAACTATTTTCTTCTTCAAAGTCATCTTTTCTTTGCCTTCATTTGTTATGTCTGCCCCCACCCAACTATTCAATATTGTATAGCATTATTTGCAATGGCAATATTTGGTTACATGAAAAATACACAGCATCATTTTGACCATTCCTCTCTCCTAGTCTGTACAAGAATTTCCTCATTCTTATTTTACATGTGATTCCTGCTTTTCTTACTAAAGTTTTTTGCAAGTTACTGTTGAGATTTCAATCAGACCTCTTAAAGGTCTTTTAAAATATTCATCGCTGTATTAAGCTTGTATTGAACTAAGAGGTGAACTTGCAGCAAAATTTTAGGCATAACTCCAAGTGGCTGAAGCACATTGATCTGCTGTGGGTGGGTACCCTTGGAAAGGGGGAGTAGTGGATAGCATGAACTCCTGGCTAAACTCATTTTTCTGAACAAGAGAAATGCTCCTGAAGGCTTGAACTACTCCCATCCCGCTGCTGTTACTGTGATCAGCTTTCGCCTGAGCACTGGGCACTTGCAATTTATACAAAGCACTATAAACAGGTAGGAATGGATAGATCTTCCTTCAGAAATACAATGTTTGAAGGAAAATGTCTTACTCTGGGTTCTTTAGTTGCACACTTCCTCATTACAGCATGGAATTTTTTAAATTTCAAAATACTCTGTTTTCTGAATCATTGGGAAATCAGAGTGTGTGAAGTGCACTGCACCCTTTCCATGAAACAATTTCTGCTGTTATGTATTGTTAGACTGTTAGAATATAATTCATCCATCCAAACTTTTAACTTCTCTCTTGGTACAAGGAAGATGTGGAGTTATAATCTGTTATATCTGAAAGTATGTAAGATTCAGTTTATTGACTGTGTCAGAGTTTAATGTGTGTTTAAGTTTAAGCAGTATGTGTTTGTATTCTGCTTGTCTGAGTTTTTCTTTTCTGAATGTGTGGAGTTTCTCAACAGTAATTTTGTTTCTTATGCACAGTAAGTGTTCAGCTACAGGCAGTGAGAAAGTTAATTTGATTTATGAAGGAGCTTTTCCACTGTATTTTTTTTCTTCTGTTCAGTAAAAATCACTGCAAAAGCAAATGTGTTGGAATAGTCTGTAGCTTGTATTTAAGCAAAACATAATTTAAGCTGATAATTTTTGTACAAATGATGTGAAAACAATTGATTTTTAGGCTGGGAGAGTGGCCTCAAATCATTCATGCTGCAAAGAGGTTTTTTGCCTGTATTGTCAGCTCCTTACATGTCAGGAAGTTGCTAAAGCCTGGTGAGCTCACGCCTCCTTTGAGTCTGCAGCTCTGAGCAGATCTAGGTCTCCCTTCTCCCAGCAGCAGGCAAACAGGGAGAGGCTTCCAAATCCTGCAGGCAGCTTCACACCCCGTGATGTCACTTGCCCCGGGAGTGCACTGTCAAGGTGAAGAGTCAGTGCTGAGTGATTGTCTTGTAGAAAGATCCAAAGAGGAAAAGATGGTTGCTTTTTTTCTCTAGTTTCCACTTCAAAAAAATTCTGTATCGGGTGTTTGTGATTGTATGTAGATCTTTGTAAATCTGATTCTGTGGAAGTGAAACAGTTTTTCTGAATGGAGATGTCCTTTATAATTTCAGGCTGAAAGACTTAAAATACAAAGTAGAGGCGTGAAAAATGTGTGCAATGATAGCATTTTTAGGCCAAAGGGAAGGGAAAATACACCTGCCAGAGTTACTAGTTGACATGTAGAGACTACTTAACATTATGTATAGTTTATTTTCTCTAAGTACAGGAAATTAAATGCAGACTCGTCTGCTGTTCCCTCATGGCCAATGCCAGATAATTAGAGGGGATCCATTTCCCTGAAATCTTCCAGGTTGCCACTGAAGTTGATGACTCATGTAAGATAAATGGGATGTGCTGCAGAGAATGGCAGATCAGAAGCTGTGGGAGGAAATACTCATGAAACTGCTGGGAATAATGAGATGTGTAACTAATGCAAAAAGGAAAATAATAAAATACTCGGGGCTTAGATATTTACAACAGGGAACAGAATCTCTCATACTGCAAGGAAAGGCATGGAAATAATCACTGGTTTTCCCGGTTACCTCTGCTAGATAAATGTCTCTGAAACCAGACCTAGGGTTGGGGTGGGTGGAAAGGTTCCCTAACGTAACTTTTTAAATGCCACTGTGCAGCTTTGTTTACCGGTGAAACTTAATGAGTAATGAATGTGCCGGTCAGGCAAAGATGAAGTATTTCTGCTGCCTGCAGCAGTGTTCTGAGGAGTGGGGGCAGGGAGAAGGAAGGGGGGAAAGAGAGAGAGCTCTCAGCAGTAGTTTGTCTTCGGTATCAGCGAATGCTGCTCCAGCAACTGCTGGATTTATTTTTAACGGCTTGACTCATTCTTTGTCAGATGATTGACCACCGAGCTGCATACTGAAACACCAATGTGCAGAGGAAGAGAGCGTAACTAAAGACAAAGGGGGAGTGTCTGTCTGGGGAGAGAGGCGGGGTTTGGGAGTTGTGCTTNGGCGGGCGGGCAGGGGCAGCGCCATGGGCGGCGCGGCGGCGCCGGGGCTGCTGCCGTAGGACACCGCACCGGGCCCTGGGCGGACCGCACTGCACCGCTGCCCACTGCGGCCTGCGTTTTTTCTCTGTTGGATGTTGCCATTCTAAAGGATTCCCACCATGATCGATAGCTCCAAGAAACAGCAGCAGGGCTTCTCCGAGATCTTACCTGCCGGAGATCTCAAGCCACTGAAGGAGAAGGAATGCCTTGAGGTGAACAGCCAGAAAAGTCTCAAGGAAGGTCAGTCACTTGCTGGTTGGGGGACAGAGAATGCAGAAGTGCTGGGCACATTCCGTTCGCCAGCATGTCTGGTGTAATGCTGTAGGTCAGGGAGAGTTTTTGTACATTAAATGAGGTATTGTTTTCCCTCTGAAGAAAAAACCTCTAAAAGCTGAATTTAAATTTTACCTGAGACTAGTAAAATAACGATGATGATAGCTTGATAGAAGTTGTAGTATGAAGAAAAATGAGCAATCACGTAGTCTTTTCAGAGTATCATTTAGTCTTGAATGAAGGACTCTGAAATTGTCCTGTAAATATTGCACAAAGTGTTTCAAAATGTCACTATTGAAATAAATATAATGAAATAAACATCATTAAATATGGCATGTCAAAATAAAACCCCACAAACCCTTAGTATTAGACATATTGCTACCTCAGTTTCAATAGTGCTTTTCTCAGCTCTTGTTGGTCTTTGGAATTCCCTTCTCCCCTCATACTTTAAATTAGATTTGATTCTGGTTTTGAGACATGTGCTTGTCAAACCACATTATATCTTTTTAAATTATTGGCTTTAGACTGGGCATTAAATTGATAAAATGCACAGGCATTAGTTTGTAAAATAGCAATAGTCTGAGAATATTTGGAACATCATGTAAAGCTGATGAATAGAACCATACGAGATTCATTTGAAGTAGTCTTTGTTAGGCTGAGGCAATAATGCTGCTGAGACAGGGGAATTGTCTTACTCCTGGCAGGCAGGATTCTTCCAGCTGGCCTGGGTGAAGGAGGAGAAGGAAGAGACCTCTGGAGGTCGGCTGCCAGCCTGCCCAGAGAGGTCTGATACTGGTGTGAGTTAACACACCCGGCTCTTGCAGCTCTGGGCTCAACTCCAGCTTCTTAATCAATCGGACACAAACTGTATTTGTAGTAGACAAAATTCCTGCTTTCCTTTTACAGCACTCTGCCTTAGCTTTTCCTCCAGATATCTCTGGTGGTTCAGAGATTTCTACCTTGGTGTGGTGGCAAGACTTCTACATGAGATCTTGCCTTTCTCAGAATTTAAATGCTGCGTTTGTTTGGGAGTCTTGTTCATTTATTTTTAAATCTGGACCTGAATAATGTTTAAAATGGCAAAAAGATAGCCCATATTCATTATTAAATTCAGTACCTGACAGGTTAGTTTAAAAACCCCATTACTTAGCTTTAAGTTAGAGCTAGAGAAAACACTGATTTTTATGTAATGTACTGATACCAAAGGTCTATTACTGATTAGAAGGGTAATAAGAGTGTTGAGTGTTGCTGCACGTGGCAGTGGCTGAGAGCAGAACAGTTGTGCTTCCTTTGTGGCAGGAAAGTACTGACTGGGAGACAGTGACTGAAAGCAAGAGCCAGCAGTGGCCTCCTTCTTGGGGTGTTTTTGCCTCACAACTTGGAACAGGCCCAGGTAAAGCTGCCCCTGCTGCTGCTGAGGCTCTGGGGACAACAGTGAGAGAGAAGGAAGCGAGGAAGTTCAGAGGGACAGAGGAGTGGGCAGTGCTGTAGGGAAACAAAACCTATCTGAGGTAAGCAACCGAGAAATGAAGGGGAGAAAACCACGGCAAAGCCCAGCACGGTGGGTAATGTAGGTGGGCTAATGAGTAACCACGCTAATGATCATCTTCGGGCCTCTTCAAGCATGTCAGTTATGTAGAAAGTTGATGAAAGAATGTATGTTACAGTAATGATAGTCTGTCAGAGTAGCAAAAAACCTGCAATTATGGGACACTCTGCCAGTCTAAATTCATGAATATTTTAGAGCTTAAATTATTCAATGCATAAAAGAAGATATAATTGTTTTCCATAATCACTATCTTTGCTTCCTTTTCTGTTTAAGTACCTGTTCTCCATTTTCACTTTTCTCCAGTGAATATTGCTTATTCTTTTATCTCTCCCAAGTTTGGCAGTGTAATGATAAAATAATGAACCTCTTCTTGAGAGTTTGATTGATTACATGATCTCCTCTTCCAGCCTTTCCTCCTTCCAAAGCTTAGAAAAACAATCATTTTCTTTCTTGTGGTATATAGAATGAATTATTGAAAACACTCCAAATCTGCTTGATTTACATCTAGATAGATTAAAACAGAGCTTCATGTTTCCAGTTTATAGTGTTATGAAATATGTAGTTCAGATATTTTATAGATTTTTAAAAATTTAGTTGCAGTTGTTAGTTTAATCTTATTTAAATAATACTACAGATAACATCTTTTACTTTTTTAAAAACATAAATTGTAAGACAACTTATTTTACAGAACAGTATCTTCTAAATTAACTTGTGCCATTCTGTCTCTCTTTTTTCCCCTTCCTCTTTTCTCCTCCTTTCTTTTTCCTTAAAATGATGTGGCTGGTTTTGCCATGTGAATTCTCAAACCTTTCTTCCTTAGGACACAAAAATACTTAAAAATACGATATGTGAATTGTAAGACCTGCAAAAATTAAAAATGTATTGGCAAAGCCAGATGAAGTATTTAGAGATCCAGTAATTCAAAAGGTGCCTTTGTTTCATAATCTACCTTCCACAGGTTTGATAAATCTAAAAATCCTGAGATAGTACAGTGCTTATTTTAGCAATTAGAGAGAGCAATTAACCTTAAGAGAATTATGAGGTGCAATTCTTTTTTTACTTAGTATTTCTTTATAAGGAAAGAGACTTTTGATTGAAACAAAAACCCCAACACTGTCTTCAGCAAATTAATACTAAGGACATTAGCAATTTAGATTGCAAAGCTGAATTTTTTTCTTTGCTTAGGCTATTGATACACATTATAGCATCCTGTAGCATTGGAGGAAATCCCCTTAATTACCCTACCTTCTTGTAAACAGCTCAGATATTACTGCTGCATATTGCCTTTGTGTGAAAACAGCTCTTACTTTTATCTGTCTGATCAAAATTACCTTTTGTATGAGCAAGGAACAAAGATATTTTCTGTCTCTGAGGCCAACCACACAGTGCTAACTAAACAGCTTTTTCAGAAATTCCTATACCATTGACTGTACCTTCTGCAGCATCTTGGAGCACTGTTAAGTAACCAACCAAAACATTTGGAAAATTCTAGTGAAAAGCCTTAAATGTGCATACAGTCACTAAGGAAGATTCAGTGTCATCAAACAGTGCATGTATTGGGAACTGGGAATATATCTGGACTGCAAGTTGAAAGGTTTCTAACAGCACTGGAGAGAGTTGAGGAAGTCTTGCTTTGTACCCTAAATTTTTTCAATATAAAGACAGATGAGCTGACCATGCAGAACTCCTAAAGACACAGTATTTAATTGGTGAAACAGATCAGTTTGGTGCTATCTTAGGTGGAATTTAAAAGGAGGTTGGATCCCAGTTTGTTTGCACCATATTTTTCATATGATCATCTTAGTTTCAAAGTTACCAGTTGCCTGCAGGCTACTCTAAATAAAAAAAAAAAAAAAACTAGCCAGGAAGGAAATTTTCTTTCCACCTTGAAACATAATTTCTTTCCTGGATTTGTTTTGCATTTTAAATTTACTGATTTGTGAGGAACTGGAGACTAGCAAGTGCTGAAAACAGGATACAGGGTGGAATGAGTGGATTTCTCAGGTGTGCACTGGAATTGTCTTCATGCTGCCTGAGTAACAGATTACCAGGTGTAGTCACGATGGATTTCTTCCCCTCATCCCTTGCAATCAAATCCATGTTGCATGAGAATTGTTTATTCAACAGACTTCCTGCTATTGCTGGCATGTTGAGTATTGATGATACTCTTGACCTCTTCTGCTCTCCTGCGCTGGCATGGTAAAGATTCTGCTGTTGGTTTGTTGGGGTTGGTTGGTAGGGTTGGGGGTTTTTGTAAAGAAAAAGCTCTAAGTTGTGTTATCTGGTGTTTAGAGGTGTTTTTGTGACCCCTTATCAGTGGTAGTCCATCAGGTTTCTTGAGACACAGATAATGAGAAAAATACTGGCGAAAAAAATGTTATTCCTTTGTTAATAAAGGAAGCACTGTAAATTCCGTGTACTGATCCTGTGAGGCTGTGTTAAACTCTACCATAAACAATCTCTTTAATGTCAGGGGGATAATTGTATGTCGTAAAAATAAATCAGCACTTATTCCACAGAATTTTCTTCTTCAGTGTAGCACTTAAATGAATAATAAATACATTCTAATACCATTATAATAAACACATGCTTAACTACTTCAAGAAACCAGGACTATGATGTACTAATTTGATTTTGTATGTAATCTGTATAGAATTAGAAGATGATGGTGGCTAACCAAGAGCTTTTAAAAAACTTGCTATGGCAACTACAAGATTTCTTGAAGTTTTATAAAAGGTTAGGATTAAGACTGCTGCCAAGAGCAGGTGTATTCCCATCCAGTGCATTTCTTTGCTTAGGCTATTGATACACATTATAGCATCCTGTAGCATTGGAGGAAATGCCCCAGCCCTACCCTGCTTACTGCCAGCTTCTTTCTCATGTTGGCATTAGGAGTTATGCAGCCTGCAGTGAGTGGGATCAGTGACCAGGTATTACTGAAGAGCACTTATTTCTTGGTGCTGGTTTGCAGCCAGGCCAGAGCATGGACCTGGCAGGAGCCATCTCTGCCAGGGTGGAAGCAGCAGAAACAGCTGGGGTCAGAGGGAGGCACAGACCATTGGCTTTCCATCAGTAATCCTGTGTTAGAGCCTGTTGAGTTATGAAACCACACTCTGAAACTGTCGGCTTTGCTGCTCTGCTGGGGGATTCTTCTTTCCTGTCACATCCACCACGACACGTGTAAGCCTCAGCCTCTAATGCAGGGTCCTCCCTAATGCAGCAACTTCCCCATCTCTGTGACCAGCTGCACTCACCCACTGAGCATCTGCAGAGTCTGGTGCTGTCTGTGTAGCAGAGTTGACTCAATACCATTGCTCACATCCCCATCTGCAATCAGGCAGCTCAGTGGCAGTCCACCTTCCTCTGTTTTCAATTAATGTGTAGTCTCCTGAGTTGGAGAATCTGCTTGGGTGTGCGTTTTGTTTGCTGTGCCTAGGAATAGCATGGACAATGGAGGGGGCTTGGCTGGAAATCGTCTGTCATCATTCGGTGTAGTACACTCCAAATTATCACAAAGGAAGTCCTAGTAGATGTAGAATTTAAACTTAAGTTTCATGAGTCCCTTGACAGGACACTTTTTGACTGATAGTAGTATTTGAGGAAATGCAGAGTATTTTTTTAAAAATCAGAAGACTGTACTAAGCAGAATAACACTTGCAGATTTAGAAAACGTTATTGTTAGTGTACTTAAGTTATGCAATTTTACAGAAATTGGAAATATAAGCTTTAGTTTACTGAGACTTTTCACCCAAGATTGTCATGATTTTTCTCATTTTAAAGATGTAAACAATTGTGAAAAGTATAGATTTTGCTTTTTACACATCTATGCATATATATATATTCATTCCAGCAGACACCCCAGTAATTTGTTTGGAGGCTTGTGTATGTTCTGGCTTGTTTCTAAGCAACATGTTCCATAGCAATAGGATACAATACAGATTGTCCTATATCCTGGTCATTTAAGCCTCTCAGCTAATGATATTGTTATAGTTCATATGTTTGTTTGAAACGTTGAGTTTACATGGGGCTCTCTTTGCCATCTAGGTTTTCATTTTCTGCTTTCAGTGGATGCTGTTACTGCTGGAAGCGCTTACCTGAGCATCAGCACTGGCTACAGACAAAAGCTTTAAATCACAGTGGTATCATTTAAGAGATTTGGAGGTCCTGCAGGGCTTCCCTCCAGAATTCTGGAGAGATTATCTGAAATGGCCCTCAGTAGTCTCCTCTCACATACTTTACACTTATGCAGTACATTTCTAAGCTGAAATGGAAGTATGTCTGAATAACTGCTTAAAATGAGTATGCAAAAGAGCTGTTTCACTTTTCTTAATTATTTTGAATATAATCTTAGCAGAAAAATCGTTTATACAATAATGGAAAAAAGAACATTAAAATTATATAACAAGTAATTAAGGGGTTTTTTAAACAAAAACAAGTTAAACTAAGTAAAATATTTCCTTTTTCAAATTATATCCTGGCATACATGGAATTTTGGAAGACTGAACCCAGTATAACATATTCACCCATGATTAGATGATGTCTGATATTTTTTACAAGATGAATTGGTGATGGCTTATTTTTGTTTTAAAATTGAGAGTATTTAACATGCTGTATTACCATCTTCAGGCTGGTGGGGAATGAGTACCCCAATTTTAAATGCATTTTATCTTTAAAATGCTGTACAACTTATTTAGAATCACTTCCAACAAATTACAGGTAGCTATTTTCATGGTTTTCTCTCCTCTCCATCTTTGACATGCCATATAAATGAAGTGAACATTATATTAACAAATTCCTGACTTTGGACTTATGGAATGTGTAATACCATGTGCAAACCACCATATTCCATAACCTTCCTGAAATATATACCTTGCATATCACCTGCTCTTTCTTTTACTTACTATACAAAATATACTTTTTACTATTTTTTTTTTTTTATTATTCGCAGAACAAATATTAGTGGGAAAGATTAACCATTTTTTTATAAATAGAGTACAATACCTCATCATAGAGTTGAGGGAGAAATAATCACAAGAGAAAGCAAAATCTATCTCTGGAAGATTAACCTAGCATAAAGTTTTGGGTGTGAGCAGGGGGGGTTGGGGTGCCGAATGCACAGAGAGTTCTCGGTCCTCGGGTTCTGCAGTTCTGTAACTGCTGCCCTGTGAGGCTGGGCCACAATTCCCGGACAAAGCTGATGCTCGGATCACTCCTGTAGTTACCTGTGCCTGATGAATCCCTGCTCCATTCACTGCCACCCGGCTGCTCACACACTGGCGTGCAGGGTACAAGTGCCTGGGCGCAGGGCACAGTTCTGTGCCCATCGGCAGTGCCCGCTGCCACTGCAGCACCTGCCGGGAGCCTCTACCCGCTGTGCTTTGGCCTCAGCTTCCGAGGGGCAGCGGCTGCAGAAAAGCTGTTGGAAGCTGGCAGAAAGAAATGGAGGCTCCCAGTGTAACAGCTTTTCATCTAAAGGAAACGGCCGTGTTTCCAGCACTGTCTGTTTCCATGGCAGCCAGCCTAGCAGCCTGCGCTGGAGTTTCTGCCACTCTTGGAAATTTCCAAGGGGGTATGCAGGAATGTTGGACATTACATTTTCTCATTTTTACTTGCAGTTTTAAGGGCTTAAATAGGTAATATCCATTGGATTTTAACTTTGAGAGAAAGAATGAGATGATTACATACAGAACATTAAAAAAATCTCAATGCATTGGTTTTTTTCTTGCTGCCATTTGAAAGGACTGTGTGGTGTCTGCTGGACCCCTTGTCCATGGTGAAGTGTTTGCTTCAGCTGTGTAATTGGGAAATGGCAACAACTATTTGCTGTTTCACAGTAGCTTCTATGAAAGAGAAAATTTGATCTTAAATTAATAGGCTCTGTAAAAAACTGTGTTAGATGTGGAGCTATTAGTGCTGGAACTGTGCACAGTATGTGTTCTGGTTTTTTTCAAGGCAAGAAGCAGTGGTGAAAGCTTGTCAATCAGTGTAGATAGCATTGTTCCTGCAGGACAACTATCATTTTATTTTTGGCCTCTTTACATTCCAGTGCTTGTGATTATGTAGTAGTACTTTGAGGCTGCTCTTCTATAGGACACACATTACAGATTCATTAACAGGAATCACTTGCTCAGCTCTGATAAAGGCTGTTTGTTCCAGGTGATTTAATAATACACTTTATTTCACTCATTCTGCCGTTCACAGTGAGTAAGACGTGCTCAGACCGCTCTGTTTGCTGCCTTTCCAAGGGTTTATACAGAACGTGCTGTGTTTCCTCAGGTGCCTGGTTGTGGGACTTCTCCTGCAGTCACCCCCTCAGAGCACTTCAGCAGGAGACTGAGGAGCTGCTGGTTCTGGTTATCCTCAGTCTCTGCCCCTTTAGGGCACAGCGTGTGTGAACCTGAGCAGGACTCACGGTGTGAGAACAGAGCCGTTGGCTTTAGAAAAGTTACTGCTTTACAGAAATACACTTCCACATAATCAAGTGCATTGGTTAACGGATGACCTCCCCTTTCTGCGCCATCATCTCCATTCCCTGGCTTAGAGAAGTGTTGATTCCCTGGTGTGCTAACACTGGAAGGAGCTGTAAGAGTGGGAGCACCAGCCTCTGGCACTCAGCTTTTCAGCTGGTGAAAAATCTCTACCTCCAGTGCAGTCACAAGACTTCTGCTGACTATGAGAGTCAGATAACCAGATGTTCTTACTGTGAGGAGGGATTATGCTTTTTTGTTTTGTCAGTAAGTATTAAATAAGCTATCCAAGCTTTAATGATCATTTTATTGACTTAAGAAAACACATGGAAATTTTGGAATCTCTCCACCTGGTGCTCAAGTGTTAAAATCGTACGCTTAGTTGAAACCAAAAAAGAATATCCTCCCTTCTCCCTCAGTCAAAGCAGGAATTTGACTGACCTCTCCATGCATGGCTTTTATTCAGAAGCAGTTCACAGACAATTTTTAGAGTTGCAGTGGTGTGAAGGAGGATTCCCGCTAGATAATATGAAGTGCAAAATATTTATACTGTCTTTTAGCAACTACATTTGCTCAGTGGTGTTAACATAGCCCTTCTTCTGCACATGTACTTTAAATAGGAGGAACAATATTAACATATCTAAATATTTGTTAATTTTCTGCCTTTAATTTGGAGATCACCTATGATTTTAGATGTTACATAGGTAGCTGCCTGATTTTAAAAGTGTAAAAGTGAAAGGTGAACTATCTGGCAACAAGTTGAATGGATTTACCCTGATGAGAACCATGTGTTAAACACAATGTTTGAGTAAGTACCATTCCAAGGGGAACTTTGCTTTGTAGTACCTGCCCCTCCTGTCTTTCAAATTCTCCCTTCCCCAGATTCCATGATGGCTTGTCTGTAAATGGTTCTTTGAAATAAAGGGGAGGGGGAAAAACAAAAGAAGGAAAAAAAATCCAAACCCCAACCCACACTAGAACAAGTAGTAAAATATATATATATATTTGTTATATTTGGGTAATGCTTTAGTGGTTTTTAGATTTTTTAATTTTTTTTTTTTTAGGCTGTGTCCTCTCATCCAGCTTTACTAGATTTGCCACTTTGTGTGTTACTGACTGTTCTAGAAACCTCTTGCTCTATGGATTTCCATACATAGGATAAGCAAAGTCTGTATTTGCTTTAATTACATTAGATTTAAACCAACCTGCATTCTATTCTAGATAGTTTCTCACAGAAATAAATGAGCAATTCTTTGCCGTAAGTGCAATTCTCAGATGGTTCATCCTTGTCTCTGAAGATAATTTAATCATATTTTCCTTATTGAAAACATGTGATTTAGTTTCCATGACTCCCATCCTCCTATCTGGCTGGCTGTTCTTTGAGCTGCTTCTTGTGAGTCCTCATTTCCTTCTGAGCTTTTCACAAACCTCATTCCTGTTCCCTTCCTTTATACCCATTTCAGGTTCACCTCCAGTATAAAGATACATGTCTGTCTGTGACTAGAGACAGTGGAAGGGTCACTCCTGACTGTAGTGTGACCACCTGCTCTGACACCCAGACCTGTAACCCAGGTGTGCTCTGACTACATGAAGTTATGCAACTCACTGACAGGTGTTATTATTTCTTCCTTAGAAACAGCTCTGCTTTCTACTTTGTGTCACTATACAGGCTGAAGGTATTTTAGATCCTCTAGATCCTTATATCTCTTTTGTAGAGATACCAATATCGGCTTTTTTCCTGATGGATTTGCTTTGGAAAAGCAAAACCTTTTTAGCTTTCCAACTTCTAAAAATAATACGTTTAGGGTTTTTATTCACGATTGCTTTCTATTTGAAAATTTCTTTAGTAATGCATTCAACTGCTCAATATTTATCTTTTTAAAAAGTTTAGACAAGAAACTGTTTTTTAACCTTAGTTTTGGAGTTGATTGCAAAAGCAAACATCTGGTTTTCGTCCAGCTCTGTTTCTGTTTAACCTCCTTGCTCTGGTCAAGTCAAAATCTTCAGTTATTATCTTATACCATCCTTCTAACTGTGAGTCATCTCTTCTTCAGCATTCCCCCTGCAGTGCTTCCCTATTAGTCATGCTACAGGCTGTCCTTTCCTTATTATGTAATATATAAGTTCATGATATTTATTTAGTAAGTGAATAACTACATGTTCTATATCTTCTATATCTCTCATTTTCTCAGTTTTCCCACTGTTTTTATGACTTGTCCAGATACAGATGGGACAACTTCAAAATCTGCCATTATTGCTTTGTAATGCCCAGTTTAGATTAACAGCTGGTGGGCAGAAAAGTAATGTTATGAGAGACAAGAATGGTTTGTTACATGTTTTTGTTAAAAAATGCTAAAGCTTCACATGTGAGCACGTAAGGTTTATGTGCAGGTTCATTCTTACTGTTCCTCTCTCCCTTTTGCTGTAGTCCACTGCATATTCTCTTGTTACATTGGACATTGTTTAGGATATGGGTCAGTTTTTACTCTTTCTGCAAAGCTTATGCCAAATATCTGACCATAATTGAAGCCACAAATCATAGATACATTCCTAAACTACACAGCAGGGCTTCCCATCATTTATATTTAGAAATCATGTTCAGTATAATATATTCAATAATAATGTTCTTTCCCACTTGCAATTACTAATATTGAAAGCACAATTCTAGCAATCCTTAGGTAGTTGTAGCTCAACCAGCTACACCTACAAAAGGGGCTTTATGGGAAAGCTTAGTGAAAAAGAAATCTGGATAAAAAACATATGAGAAATCAGGAATATCACCATAAATGCATTATTTCTTAATAGATACCTGCCTATGATATTTTGGTATATGAGTCACAGCAGTATTAACATTCCCGCACCTGCTGTGATATTGCCAGCCTTCACTTGTTGACCCACTGTGTTTCAGGTAATGGAACTGAAAAAGAAATACTAATTACTGTGTCTGACATGTATCAGTTCTGCTACGGGCATCACTGATGTTGGAGCAGATCCTTTTTCTTGAAGACCTTGGGCCTGAAATAAAGAGGCATGTGTTTAAAACTGACCTATAACTAGGTAAAAGATTTGGTAGGCACATCTGTCATTTGCTTAGTGTTCCAAGAAAGCCAGATTTAAGTATGGTGTGAATTAGGACCAAATGGAGCTGTTAGCATGGATGAGCTTCCTGCCCAGAGCAGGACATGATTTTCAAGCCTCGTCACAGTCTCCTAGTGATGTAAAAGAAAGCATAGTTTAAGCAAAGAACAGAAGAAAAACAAGTTTTAATCTACTCAGGACTAAAAATATTGTAATACAGTAGTCTTGCCAACCTGCTTTCAAAATATCTTTCTCATCATTTGGATGGGTAAAACTTATTTAAGATTTTTAAAAGGGATTGCACTTACAGTTTAGGGCTGACTGTGAGCTTTCTTACCTTTCTGCTTGTAAGCAAGGAACCCCAAAAGAGAACATATCAGAGGTCTTTTACTTTCCTGTAAACACCACAGCAGTCAGTGAGTTTCTCCATGTTTTGTGCTTGTGATGTACCCCAGGGTTAGAAGCTTAACATCACAACATTATACTGTATGCTTGAAATGCATTTCCATTGAAATGATTTTTTTTTTAATGCACGCTTATTTAGTAAAGCTGGTGCAGGACTCCAGGCAGTACAAGTTTGCACCTGCTGGTGAGAGATACCTTAACAGGAGGTCATGGCTTACCTGGAGCCACAGGAAACTAAGGAACACAAAGCCTAACTATTATAAAATAATTATTCAGTTAATTTTTTACAGTTAATACTACTTGGAAAATACAATGCCCTACTTAAAGTAGGTATTTTCAAGTTTCCAGAGGAACTCAATGTCTTTTGAATGACTTTTCATCAGTTTACGTTTTAGTGTTGTTCTTTTGCATTCTCCCATCTCTGTCCTTTGTGATTCTTGTGTAACAATATTATAAAGTCTGAACAGATCTGCTGTGCCACAGCCCTGAAATGTTTGTATTTGAACTCTCAATGTTTGTGTGACACAAGAAAATAATGTCCTTGTTTTCAGGACTTGCTATTCCCGGTCTTAATGCTTTAGCCAGAGGAATATCCTTCCTGTACTGCCGAACAGGAAATAAGCTGGTTCCTTTTAAATTCTAGAAACAATGAACTTTGTCCTTAGCTTAATTTTTTAGAAATTACATTCATTTTGATGTTTTGGACAATGCATTAGCTTGTTTTGCTTCCTTGTGAAATACAATAGGAACAGCATACCATAATCATACACCCATAATAAGCTCTCAGGTCTGAATTTCAGCATGTAAATATTGTATCTTTAATGTATTTTTCTCTTGACCATCCCTTGTTCAGAAGATGAAATTTCACTCTGGGGTAGTAGCTCTATGTGTCAAAGAGATAATGAAGCACTATGATAAACTGACATAGAAACAAGGGGAAGGGAACAGTAGAAGAAAAAAACAACTTTTTTTTTTTTTCTCTGTGAACAAAAAGCCATAATCTTTGAAAGTATAAAGCTTTTTTGAAAGTATAAATCTTTGATAGTATAAAGTCTTCATCTTCCCCCAGGTTTTATAGTTTCTGATGTAGTATTTAATGTATGTCACATTGGTTACTCACACGGTAACGATGAGAAACTTTTTATTAAATGTAGTAAAATGTAAGAAGTTACCTCTGAAGCTTTATAAACAGTTTTTTCACATTTGACAGTATTGGATTTATTTTGTCCTTTAAATAATTATCATAATACATATCTCAATCAAAAACCCAACATTTTCTGATGTTCAGAGAGAGAATAAGGTCTGTTCCTGATTGTAACACCATTTTGTTGTTTTTAAATAAGGCAGATAAAATCCTGCTTCTCTTCAGTTTCTTGTGTTTCAGCAAGGTTTATTTAAATGTACAATCAGGCTTTATATTAAAAAAAAAAAGCGCCTTAAGACGAAACAATCAACCAAACACCTAGAGCTTTTCTTCTAAAATGCTCTGCAAACATCATTTCTATTTCACCACAGTGAAGTCATGTAGGATTGGCTTAGGACATGCAGTAAGGCTCTATAATCATTATGTGTTCCAGTTTATGGTTTAAACTCTTTTTACCTCACTGTTTTCTTGATGTAAGCTTAACACCCCTTATGAGGCCTGGCTGATAGGAAAAGTGGTTGCATGGGGGAAATACAGTCCTGGCATCAGATGTGACTGAGAAGCAGCAAACTCCAATGAAAGTGGGGATGGAAGTAATCCCTGGCAACTGTGTTAGCAGCTGTTCCCTAGGATGGCTCTTAGGGGTTACTGTCGGGTCTGAATACACACAGTAAAAAATATTTCTAAAGTTGCAATGCTTGGTATCATTTGAATGGGGTTTTGCACTTTGTGAGGAGACTGTGCTTACACAGGAATGAATGTTTTCTTTTGTCAGTACTTCAGCTGAGGCTGCAACAGAGACGGACACGAGAACAGCTGGTGGACCAGGGCATCATGCCACGTAAGAGTTACTTCCAGTAATTTGTATTTTTATAGTATTAATTATGAATTGAATATATAAAATAATGAAGATAAGCATTTCTGTGAGATCATTAAAAATAACTTTAGCATTTGAAAAGACTTGTGGGATCCTTTTGATAACCAAAGTGAACGTGTAGTAAATTCATCATGCTTGCATCATTAAAATAGTTTCAGTTAAAATAGCCATCATGATGAAAATGCAAGGATTTGTAGACGTAATCTGATTCTGCTTTTATTTTCTCTATTTAAATAATTATGACTAATTTACTAAATAAATGGAATTCCTTAAATGAGTGGACATTAATAACAAAGACAGCAGTTTTTAAAGCATAGAATGACAAGGGTTGTCAAAAAAAATGAGGGGTGCACAGAAGACATGGAGAATCTCTAAGTGGACAGCATTGAGATGGAGCACTCTACAATTTATGTTATTTCTAGGTGAATAGTGGATTTTTTACTTTTTTTGGCTTTTTCGCAGCTAACTATCTTTCTGTTTTCTAAGCTGAACATTTAAGGCCTCTGCACTTTTCTATGTTTTTTTAAAATCAACACATAGTTCTTAAGGGAAGGTCCAGCTCTCTCTAATAACAGCAAGTATGAGGTATGGACAGCCAGAAAATTCACTTGAATAAATTAAATGGCATTTCAGCATTCTAAACCTTACCTCATAAAATTTCTACTGTGGGATAGTGTTGATAAATAAACAAACACCTTTGTACATAGCGAAAAATTACATGGTAATAATCTGTTAAAATCAAATATTCCAAGTATTCTATATAGGAGTATTGCTCATCTCTGCTAAATATAGGGGGATACAACTCGCAGGAATCAAATGTAAGCCTGGTCAGATGCAAACACGACTCTGAGGTGGTGTTAAACACCCATACACACATTCTGGTTAGCATATTTCTTTTGAAAATCATTTCCTGTCAGTTTAACTCTTACTCTCCCTTCACAGCCTTGAAAAGTCCAGCTGCATTCCATGAGCAGATAAAGAGCCTGGAGCGAGCCAGGGTAAACCACTTTGTGTAAACTTGCGATTAACGTCTGGAAATGGATAGTTGGTTTTTTGTGATACTAAATTCTCTGAGTACATGGAAAAATTCTTACCATTACAGTAATAATGTGTGCTTTTATTTTAGCAGAATTCATTAAAATAAAATATGGGTGTCAAATCTGAGAGGAACTTTTCTAAGCCTTCACAGATCAGTGTAGGGGGTTAAACTTATAGGGGCTTAACACATAGCTACCTCCAGTTAAGGATTGGATACTTGGGTAGATTATGCTTGTGCAGTATTTCTGTAGCAAATCTATACTATTGTGATTATGTGGTGTTGTGGCATCAAATCCAGAAACATTCCCATCTTGTTTGGGGAAGCTGGAAATCCATCAGCCCTGCTTAACTGCTAGGAAAATGGAACAAAACAAAAGGAACCCCTCTACTGACTGTGTCCTGACAGTGATACCCATCCATCTGAATGAAACTGCAACTATTCATTGATTGGACACAAACAATTGATCAAACTGCTTTGAGTTTTTAAGTGAGCAGTAGTTGATGCTGTTTCCTCGTTTCTTTTAAGACTGAAAATTTCTTGAAGCACAAGATCCGCAGCAGGCCGGACCGCTCGGAGCTGGTCAGAATGCACATCCTGGAAGGTACGTGCCAGCTCTGGGCCTCTGGAGCTGCTCACAGCAGGGACTTAGTTGTGCTCTCAGTTGTCTTGCTGAATTACACTTCAATGTGAATTATTTCTAAACATTTATATGCTCTATTTCTTTACTTCTACAGTGTCTGTGGCAGTCTGTATTCTAAATCTGTATAGTAATAGACACATCTGTGGCAGTCAGGGTATTCTCAGTAGTGTATTTGTTTGCTATTGCATATTGTTCTTATTCTATAATGGTAATTATATCATGGTGTGTGTGCAAGGAGTGTTTATATTGCTTCAATTTCTACTCATGCCTTAAAATGACCTGACAGCCTTGTGCTCTCCCCTGGCCCTGAAGAACCTTTAATAAATGTGACTGTTACCCTGCCTCGTTATTTTCGTTGTTGCTCAGGTGATCAGAAACAACAGTCTCTTGATGGATGGGGCTGGATTACTGTGTTTCACCATGAGTTTATCAAGGATAGAAATTACCAAATAACCATAATCCAAGAAAATTTAATAGCCGTTAGTTTTCAAGACATGTATTTGAATAAATCCTGGTAGGAGCCTGATTAATGATAGAACACATCCACATTGACAATCTCCATAATTTTATTAAAAAGCAATTCTGAAGACTCCGATTTTTGCTAGAAGCTATTTTTAAGGTAAACTTAAAAGATATTTGTGAAGAGAGAATCTAAAAATCAATGGACTAATTAAATCTTTACCATAGCTCACACTGGAAAACCATTAGAGCAGCAAATGCTCTAGATTATAACTGGTATTTGTTATTATATATTCACTGCTTTATTGTCGGACGTTATAGAGATGTTTACCGAAAGTCTTATTGCTGTTAAAAAAGACATTAGATTTCTTGAAAAACATGATCATGGGGATGAACAACATCTACTCATATAATCATATTTTTGCGTATTAATTTGAGAATTTTCAGTTGTACTTGACTGCTTTTGATAAAAGTGGAATGGTTATTGCAAAGACAAGTCAATGTTGTTTGTCATGAAATTGGGGGAAAGTTGGAACAGAATATTTAAATCAATATATTCTTTTAGAGACCTTCGCAGAGCCTTCACTACAAGCCACTCAGATGAAACTGAAGAGAGCTCGGTTGGCAGATGATCTGAATGAGAAGATTGCTCAGAGACCTGGCCCTATGGAACTGGTAGAAAAAAATATTCTTCCTGTAGACTCCAGCGTTAAAGAAGCCATTATAGGCAAGTAGACGTCCCACAGCTCCTGTTTGTGATCTGCATGGCACTGTGTAAAATAAAAACATAACTCTTGAGGGTAACGTTCACTAGAAGATAACATATGCTAACTTCATTACTACTTACTCTTTCAGCTTCTGAGACCTAAACTCTGTTATCATTTAAAGAAAGTAATCCTATTTTTATATGAAACTTTGAAAAGACTTGTTTTTTAATAAAAATTATTACAAAGTAATCAAACATCTGTGGCCATTCCTCAGCCTTTCGTAGGTGTCTGTGTGCACTCCGCATCCGTTGAATGTACGTTTTAATCTCTTACTAAAACCGCTTCTGCTCCACACTTGGTTTTATTGATTCCTTGAATGTGATTTAATATGGCTCTCACATTAAAACCACAATAAATACTTAGGTACCATATGTTTAGACTGCTGAAAACTGATCATTTTCCAGCAATTAGCTAATTCTGCCATGAATGTCTAAATTCAATTTGTGCAGTTTAAAAAAACATTGTTTCTTTCTATGTAAACATTTTAGCAGTTGGACAAGAGAATTACCCTCAAGCTTTGGATGATTTCTCATTTGATGAAGACAGCAGTGATGCTTTATCACCAGATCAACCAGCCAGCCAAGAATCCCAGGGTTCAGCAGCTTCCCCTGGAGAGCCAAAAACAAGTGACTCACCCTCACCTATAACCTCAAATGCTGCTACATCAACACAGGTACAGTTTTTAAATGTTAAGATCTTCACAGTATGTTTTTTGGTCTGGCACTGTAGAAATGGGGCATGGTTTCACATGGAATGAATACATCTGCTGCTACAAAGGGGTATCTGGGACTCTCTTTTCTTGTTGGGAATGCATAGAGTAGAACCCTGGCTTAGCTGAGGGCAGTGATGAAATTCCCATAGGCTGCAGTGAAGCCATAAATTCCCTGAAATTCATTATGACCCATAGAAGATCTGCAGCTTTCCCAGAAGTTGTTTAAAAGGTCATGGCCATGGTTTACTCCAGCTGTTATTGATTACTTAATGTCTGTCTTCCTTCTGGGCAAGGTCTTGAACTCATTTAGAATTAAACTTGGCTGAAACAACAACAGTTGACGTCAGTTCCATTATCTTCGGAAAAGTCCATTAAAAAAAAGGTTTCCCACATAATTTAAATATTCTTTACTATCGTTTTAAAATACTGCCTAAGGAATTTACTCTTTAAGAAATCAAAATAACATTTATGTTGATTTTTCTATGAGGTTTTTAGTATTTTCTCAAGGTACTTACAAAGAAAGGAAAGTAACTGTGTCATGGCAGATAAAATATTATCTTTATAACAGGGCATTTAAATGTGTGAGGATTTAGAGAGCTGTGGCTTCGCTCCTTACTGCAGAAAGTAATGTAAAATTGAACTGTTAAATAAGTAAAAAAGAGATAGCTCTTGTTAATGCTCCAAAGACTATATTGTCTTGATGACCATGGACACTTGACAACTGAGTGGTTCAGGATCTGGAATTACTCTCCTTGGTTTTCTAATTACCACAGTAGATAGAAACAGTATTGCAAAGTTCATATTCAGAAACAATGCTGGACACAAAATATGGCACATCCATTTTATTTCATTGTTCCCTAACACCCAGATTAAGATGTGAATTTGGTTTCACGTTGAGAGAACATAATTTGTGTTGAATAAACTGAAAACAAACCGCATGAAATTAGATTCCTGAGTAAGGAATTAGGTTCCTAATGGAGAGTTAAATAAAAATACTCAAAGCAGTACATGCCAAAAGCTTTCCAAGTAGGAAGCATAAGAGAGATCTGTGATTGTAGAAACAAAAAGTAAGGCACTTGAATTTGATTGAAAAAGCACTTCAGATAGGAAGAACTTCAAGGCTTTGCTTATGGATTTCATATCATATTACAGCCACTTCTGTGCACACATCTAAAATGAGAAGTTGCTCTTCTGCTGAATAAAACAGATGCTTACCTTGTTCCTTTTGAATTAAAGAGTAACAGCACAGCAGGTCTCTACAGGAGACGTGTCTGGGAATGGCTCCTTTATTCTTTTAATTTCCTCTGATAAATTTTAAATTTTATTACAACAAAAAAATACAAAGAATGTTTTGAATAAAGCAGAGTGCAGCCAGAGTTCTTTTCAAGGCTTCCTCCTCCGCACATTTCCAGACTTCAGAGGATGTAACATAATTTTGAGAACCTTCAGCTCTTGTTGACTGATGACCTAAAACTTGCTTTAACCCAGTGTATTTGCATCTGGTAAGGATTAGGCATTTAGTCATACTCTAAACAGATCAAATTGGGGTATTCACAATTCAGAAGATATTAAACAGTTATCTTCAAAATAGCTGAAGAATTTTGCTTGATGGCACAGAATATAACTGTTTTCTTAATATATTCACTGTAGCTTGTTGACCTGCTAGATCCTTGTTGGCATCTAGCAGAAAAGGTGCAGAAGTCATATTATTTGGAAATAGGGATCTGTTCAAATTAAATAATTACTAGTTTATGAAGTAATCATATTAAGAAGTCAAGACCTGTTAAATCCGGTGTTTTGAATTTGAAAATGTATAAAGTAAATTATGTGCATGGTTCATTGCCTCATCTAACAGTTGCAGATAGAATTGGGAAGTCTGTAAAAAGCTTTGTGTGTAGGTTAGGATAATGACTAATGTAAGTAAAAAGTAATTTACTCTCTGGCAAGAGGAAAATGTTTAATACCATGATTTTCACACAATGTGAATTAAAGAGGTTATTTGGGGTTTTGGCAGTGCTTTTTTGTTGTTGTTCTGGTTTTGTTTGGGCTTTTTTTTAAATTTACTTTCACATTTTGAAGAGTTTTGCTGTGGTGTCATCATGGATTTGTTTTCCTAGCCTATAAGGGGTTACTAAATAGTACGTGTGAAGTCAAGTTGTTTGGGTTCGAGAAGGATCAGAATAGTAAAAGATTATGTAATGAATAAGTGAAGTAGCAAACATTTAAAATGGTGTTTAGTTGGGACTTCATGATAAAAAGAAATTAAGAAATAGTGAAAATCATGAGGCCGTTTTAATTCTTCTGTGCCTTATGGTAATATGGTACTTGACACTTTGATTCAAAGACAAACTAAGTGCTTTTTAAAATTTTACTGCTATAACTAGAATAAGCCTTTTAAACTGGATAGCCACAGGGGTGCAATAAGTTGGAATACAGCATCCAGAACCTTTTTTCAAAGGCTAAGTCCCTCTAACATCCCCTCCCAATTCTTGTGAAAGTCCAGCAAATAATAGACACTGTGCAGATTTCAGATGCTTTCCAGAGCAAATACTCTGAAACTTGGATATAAAAATAGAGACATTTGTATCTTTATCCCGCTGCCATAAACTGACAGGAGCCCAGGACAGGCATGTGTACAATGTTGCAGTGAGTAGGGAGGGCAGGGTAAATCCTGCCATTCCCTAAAGCCCTCAGCAGAAGCTGTTCCTCTGTGTGGCTGCACGGCAGAAGGATCAAACCCACTGTTCAGTTTTGCTTGGTTATGGGAAGGCAGCAATAGTTGCCTCTTGGCAGCTTATGGTTGGGAACACAGCAAAATGTCTAAATGGAACACAAAGATAAAATGGAAATTTATTACAAATTAATTGTAAGCAAAAGTCAGAGAGCTTGTGCATGGGATAGCTTGGGAACTGCTATCCCAGAAATACAAAAGAACCAGGACATATAGTTGCAAAATGTTTACCAAGTGTTTTCAGCAAACTGATTTAAGTTCTTTGTGGTACAATCTCATGGAAGAATAAGGGAAAGGTACGGGAAGAAATGAAACAGAAAGAAGTACCTGTCGGATTTAATTAGAATGCAAGTCTTGGAATTAACTTGGAAGAAAAAGGATGTTTACTGATAGGAATATAAAGAAGGGGCTTTTATAAAAGGAACATTGTACTAGGTGATCTAATTGCTTTCTTAAACAATGGAAGTGCAACTGATGTCATCTGGCTGGATTTATTACTGGATGATATTAAACACTAGCAAAATGAGGATGGAGATTACCAGAATTGAGACAGAAAGAGGGAAGTCCTGGGCTGAAAGGAAGCTGGTACCAGTGCTCTGTGGGAGTTGATTTGGGACATTCTGGTTTCATGTTACCATTAACAACCTTGACGTAAGCATGGGTCACCTAACAAAAGTAGGAAGGCATAGTCAGCACACAGTTGGATTGTTATTATGCAAAAAGAACTGGTTGATTTGGCTTTTAGGAGAGAAATGCAATTCCAATAGAATGAATAGTTCTTGGAAAGAAAAATACACAATGCCCCTCCTTCCCATGACAAAGAAATGTGGAAACCTGGAGACTCTTGACTCAAGAGAAAACTGGGGAGGAAGTGAGCTGGGGTGCAGTGTTCAGCAGTGGAGTCAGGGAGCTACTGTGGACATCCTCTGTAAAATTGCAAGTTTGTCAGAAGAGATGATTCCAGTAGAAGTGCTAATGCCACTGTAAGGATCCAGTGAGACCCTACATGGAATATCCTGTACATTTTCAGTTACTTATATCCAAGAAAGACTAATGAAAATCGTTAACACAGTTACCTGTAACAGGTAAGGAAAACCAGAGAATTAAAAATTGTGAGAAAAGAGTAAAAATTTCTTTGTGAATCTAGGAACACAGGGACTGAGATCTGTTTATGTAGAGTCTATATTCCATCAGAGGGATATTCACTACAGAAGGAAATCAAAAGGTTTCTTTAAGACTTGAAATCACAGACCAATTTCAGCACAATAAAAATTGGTATGACAAATTTAAGCTGAGTGAAGTTTGGGTTTACACTTCTGCTGGCATCAGATACAGAAGAAATGCACCTCCTGGCACAGTCAGAGGTGGGGTTCTGTGAAAATACCATAGGAAGAGTGTCTTCAAAATACACGTGCTGTCCTGCTGCATGATCATTCTGAAACAAGAAGTTTGTTTGCCCGTGTTGATGTTTGACCTTTATGAAAGCAATGCTTTTCTGACAGTACTTGTTTGGGTGGTAAGATTCTCCCTGTGCACACAAAATTCTGACTCCACAGACAAAAAATACTGAAGGCCTCAGTTTTATAGTAATAAAGCAGTTCAGCTAACTAAGAAGTCAAGGTAAGAAACCATTTTGTTTCATTTGCTATATTTGAAGTGTGCCAAAATGTGCCCTTATAGAATACTTGTACACGTGTACAGGAGTTCTGTTTTCACCATTCCTCTGAAAAATATTTTGTAAATTTGACATGAGAATAAATTTTCTTAACTTTCTCACATTTTTTCCAGTTACTCAGGTGGTCGATGTTTTTAATGTTTCTCTTTTTCCTTATATTTTTTTAATACTAGTATCCACCTTTAACCTCTCCAGTTCCTGAATTCCTCAAAACTCCCTCTACAATCGAACAGCACGTGACACGTTCCACTGCTGCAACCACCCTGACCACAACCACTGTATCTGCAGCAAAGCCTGGGCCAACGTTAGTGAAGGTGGGTACCTGGAACTGTGGCCCCTGAGGACAACATTTCATCTGTGTCCTTTTCCAGTGCTGTGTTTAATGAAAAACTACCCAAGTAACCTTATAGTGCCTGTAGCTAAGAACAGCTTCTGCTGGTGTTCAGAGGAGCATACTGGGCTGGTGACTCAAAGCTTTTGTGTGCTAAGGTCAGCCAGTAACACTTGCAGGGACCAGCCCATTATTCCAAGAGGTCCTTACAGCACAGTTAACAAAAGTTTTCATGCAGAATTGTGCATTACATTGCTATGGAAGATTTAAGAAATAAGGACAATAGATTTTTGCAATACAGAGTTTCTACCTTCTATTTCTATCTATCTTCTAATCTAGTTTTGTATGGAGGATAATTGAATAGAAAGAGTCACTGCATTCATAGCATACCTGTAACCAAAGTGGTGAACAGCATTGCTCCTTTTCCACAACTGTTTTCTTAGTTGATTTAATGTCTAAGCAGAATGCATTGTGAGGGAGAAGTTACTGTGTCCTTGTTGTTGAATATCAGAAGAACATACTCAGTTCACTTTTCTGCACTGACCTAGCCAGCAGCATTGAACCCTTTGAAATACAGTTAAAGAGGGATTTGTGTTAGATGTCTATAATGTTTAATTTCAGTAACTTTGCTGTCTTCAGCTGTGTTAATGAATTTATGTATGTAGACTTCTACTTAACTACATGAAATTAACTCAGTTAAATGTACAAGGATGACCTCTGGCAGTCAATTTCTAGTATAAATTTGTCTATATCCTTTGAAATCACTGGACTTGTACCAGCTTACTTAATGCAGGACCTTAAAGACAAATTCAGATATGCCCCAAAAGAGGCTGTCTGTGTAGTAAATGTGCATGGATCAACACAGCATTTCTGTTTTGATACCTGCTGTATGATTAGGTAACTGCCTTAAATTTTTCACTCAAAATAACTTCAAAGAGCTTGTAAAGGAAGAGTTTTACTACTTGAGCAGCTATTGCTAATGAAGACATTGCTGCCTGTAATTTATAGGAGTGTCTGTCCACGCTTTTAGTCCAGACCTGTAAGTACCTCAGATGTTTACAGATGGAATTTAGGATACTGGCTTTTACTTCCACAAACTGCTAAGTGGCTTTGAACTTACCTGTTTAAGGAGAATGTCTCTTTGCAATGACAGGTCATGACTAGTAGAATCCCTTAGCTGTGCCATCTTTAAAAAACCATTCACAGACCGTGATTTGATGACCTCTACTTGTGCAGAGGATAAGCCAGCTGGAGTATGTTAACCGTCCAAGGATGGTTCATTTGGGGATGTTTTCAGGGACAATTGTTTTCAGCAGCTCTCTACAGTAAAAGTGCTCTGGTATGCTGCACCTCTGTGCCATGCATAACTGCTTTAAATGACATCTGTTGTGATTTTGTTTCAATCTTTTCCATCCATAAACAGCAAAGCCACCCAAAGAACCCAAATGATAAGCATCGGAGCAAGAAATGTAAAGAACCTAAGCCAAGGGTGAAAAAATTGAAGTATCATCAATATATTCCACCTGATCAGAAAGGTGAGAAAAATGAGCCACAGATGGACTCCAACTATGCTCGTCTGCTACAACAGCAGCAACTGTTTTTGCAGCTGCAGATCCTGAGCCAACAGCAACAACACTACAACTACCAGACAATTCTACCTGCACCACTGAAGTATGTGAAGCATTATTTCTGTCCTTTAAAGAAAAGACATATACATCAGTTACAGGCTTAGGGCTTTAGAAGTAAACATGGTTTGCAAACGTTAAAGAGACAGCTGGAACCCAAGAAAACTTTAAATGGCATTGTGCATCCCTGTGGGTATTGTTTGCCTTATTTAACAAGGTGATGAGGTTGTTCTCTTGTTAAAATAATCCTGAAGTCTGATAAGCCTTGAAGTGGTCCTAGTTATTTTTATGTGCCATGGAAACAGAACATCTAACGGGTCAGATGCGTTTTTTCTGACCAAATGCATATTTGAAACTCAAAAGCATTTGTGCAAAATCAAAGTTTTGACACCGTTTTCACTCAAATATGACATAGGTAGGCAGAGCAGAAGAGAAGCTTGCAGACCATGTCTTTTACAAAGACATACACTACTCCTGCGGGTTTATTTTTCTTACATCAGATTCACAAACTGCATTTTTGCAGTTTACAAATAAGACATAGCAGTCATTTTAAATTTGATAAGATCTGTCTGTTGTTTATAGCCTCATCTCTAATGCTTATATGAGTTCCTCATTAGTACTGACTTTTAGCACTTTAAACAGTGAGACGTACACTCAATGGTTTATAGGTAGAAGCAGTCAGAAAAACAAATGTTTAAAGAGTTGCCAGCACCCCATAACAAAACAAGAAGCTGACTATCTGCAGTTTCATTCTCACCATTTAAGACCAATCTTTTCCGAGAAGTGCTTAACGTGTAACATGCCACAGTCACACAACCCTAAATTCAAATTGACTTTCAGCTGGTTTTTTAAAATGAGTTTTCACTGAGTTCTTTTTCCTCAGCAAGTGAGGCTAGAAAAGTTAAAGCTACCATCTGTGGTTGTATTTATAATTACCATGTGTCTTAACATTTGGACTGGCGATGTTTCTGCCTGCTTGCCCACGCTTCTTATGTTCCATTTACTGACATTTCAGAAACATTTCTTCATAAATCAGCTGAACAAAATAAAAGAGCTGACTTATGTACCTAGTGTAAATTGTGGCATTTTTAATTTTTTACGATTACTTTGAAATCCTTATATGAGATTCTTGAGTACAGCTGATAAAAATGCATCACCTTAAAAGTGAACTGCTTTATGTCAGTCCGTATATGTGTGGACATCTATGGAAGGGTTGATACACAGAGTTCAGTGTTGGGGAGTGGTTATTGATGCCAGACAAAAAACTAACTAATTACCCTGGCTGATGATTAATTTGTATAAACTGAGTTTGCAGTCCATAGTGTTCTTCAGGGATACCATGACAATAATCAAAACTATGAAGCATAAGTTGGTATGCGTAACTGCAAAACCAAACCAAAATAGCAACATACTGCTCTCTGTTTTCTTGTCTGTTTTGTTTTACTAAAAATACTTAATGGTAATATGTTAGATTAAGCATATATTTGTAAAAAAGTTAATTTGTTCATTAGCTTCACAGACATGAGATTCAGAATCACACAGCCTCTTGATTGAAAACGTAATATATTTAGCATTGACATTCTTGTCTCTCTTTTTCCTGTTACTTGAAGGCCACTGAATGACAAACAGAGCAACAATGGGAATTCACCACTGAATACTTTGAACAACAGTACACCAACATCAGCTGCCAGCTCACCAAGACAGAACAGTAATGTTCCCAGCAGGAAACCAGGACCTCTACCTTCAAGCTTGGATGACTTGAAGGTAAAACATAAGAGGGATTTTCCATTCCTGTGCATTGCTGTAATTCATAACTTGTGAACTGGTACTGTCAAGAATATGCCTGGTAATTTATACCAATGAAAACTGTACTTTCCTCCTAATTGGTTAGAATAAGATTGTCAAAATTTTCATACACAACTCTTCTGGACTGAAATACTTTATTTCTCATATGCATATGTTCCAGAAATGACATTTCTTTCCCAAAGAATTAGAAGAGGAAGAATTTCAGACACATTGTATAGGTCCCTCACTATGACACCTTGGGTAAACTGTGAGGTTCAATTCATGTGAAGTTTCAGCTTAGCAGATTTAAACACTGGAGCAGTAATTTCCTCATCACAATTTCAGTGTATCAGTGAAGAGGTTTAGTTAAGCAATATAAATTAAAAGATGCCCTAATAAAAACATATTCAGAGAGGTCGCTGGTATAAATAGAAACAGAAATAAGACTGTAAAAAGATAATAGAAAAGATCTTTTTACCAGAGTTCAACACATCATCTGAAAATCAACACTAAATTTTGTAGAAGTTTCTTGAAGTTATAATTAACTGTGTAGACTGTTCAGGTTGCACTGTGAGGACACTGCATAGGATCTGCTTCCTTCTGAAATACATTAGCAGGAATAAAGACTGCGAGGGACCTAATTACAAATCTGAAGCAGCTGGTGGGGGTTTAGGATTCAGCAGCTGCAGGAATGTGCCAAACCTGAGCGGCGGGGTAGGGACATCTAGTGGGCAATTCATTCCTTTCTCTCTGCCTTTACCAAGGTTTGTGAGGGGTGGGAGGGAGAATTTTTTTAGACTTGAAGGGATAAAAAGAAGACATTTCGGAAGATCAAGGTCTCAAGACAGTAATGTATTGTCCTAAGTCAAAGCCAGTCTTTTAATATGAAATAAGTCTATAAAATGCAATTCAAACAACAGTGTTTGAAATAAGTTTTTCAATCTTTAAATTTTCAACTAAAACCTTATAAAGATATTTAAGTTAATACCTGAAATTGTGCTTTGCAGTGATTAAATCTATTCACTTACCTATTTCTGCACAATTTATTGGTATTCCTGCTGATGTGGTAACACTAATATAAGCCTTCCTTGCAGACCTGCTGGTGGTGGTTTTGCCACTGAATGAGCTAAATCAGTTCTGATTAAGAGTTCAGAAATGAATTGCTGAAAAACAGAAAAATTAGAACATGCTCTCAAGTGTAGAGGGTACCAGACTGGGGGAAACAGCTGATAGTCATTGGCCAGGGAGTTATTTAACATAAAATTGCTGTGGTTTTTAGAGATGTAAAATGTATTGATGTGACTTTTCATCATTTCCAAATCACAAAGACCTCCAAGTTAAATTCTAGACTGGCTGAGTACTGAAATACTACTAAGGTCACTACCTTTTATTCTATTAGAGGTAGATCTGACATGCATAGAGCCCAAACTCTGCAGTTAGCTGTGGCACATGTTTATGATAAACAGAAGCCATTCTTTGTGACTGTTTTTCTTTAACTGATATTTTGAAGCACAGAATTAATTTACACTCAACACATTTGCTCTTTACTTTGTTTGTAAGCTTATTGGAGAAAACTGCAAACATTTTTCTATCAGAAGGTAATTCTGACTGCTTATACTGTCTATGTAAAAGAAACCCAGATGGCACATAAAGTAACTGTTTGGTTGCTAATTAGCAAGAGAGCCTTTTGTGTTTGATGGGTCTATTGAATCATCAACTGACCTGATAAAGTTTCTCAGAAACAGATGTGTCTGTCCTGATGGTGTAACAAAGGGGTTCAGCATGCTGCTGTTGACTGCTTTTATCTGCACTGCTGCCACTGTCTGCTGGTTTGCTTCAGAGGATTTTAGCTCAGAACTGGAGCTGTAGGTGCAATTTTCCATGTTGAATATTTATGAAAAAACATCATCGGTTTGCTACTATTCACTGTACAACTGAACACTACTAAGGTTTTGGTCACTTAAACACTGAAGTAAGTAGGAGGTCGTGGAAATGTGTTCATGGATCATGCATGCTATCAGAACCCAGAGGTGTAATCACTAGCAAATACGCTAATGCAAATAATTTTTATTATTAAGATGTAATAAGAATGTATATCAGTAAGTTTTAATATCTTCCTTTTTTATTATAGTGTTTTGTTTCATTTTATTTTATTTCAGGTAGCAGAGCTTAAAATGGAGTTGAAACTGAGGGGATTACCAGTGTCTGGAACAAAAACAGATCTTATTGAGCGTCTGAAAACGTATCAAGATCTTAACAACAATGGGGTCGCTACAAGTACCTCTGTGACAGTGACCAGTTCTAGTGGGGCCACAGGTAACACTGGGGAAGTGACTGTGGCATTTCCTGTTGCAACACTCAATAAGCCAGTGGCTAATACGATACCCAGCTTCCCTCCAGAAAAAACATCTACTGGGCCTGGCAGCAAAGCAGTAAATACTGAAAACATTAGCTCTCCTTTGCCTATATCTCCCTCTCCTTCTGAACAGTCGAGTCTAAGCACGGATGATACGAGTATGGCAGATACTTTCCCAGAAACGACCATGGTGTCACCATCCCAGTTCCTAAGTACTTCACCACTGAGAGCAAACACAAACGAGGATAATCAGAATCGCAGCAGTGGAAGCATCTCAACCATGGAGTTTGATGTAGCAGAAAAGGACCGCAAGCTTCAAGAAAAAGAAAAGCAGATTGAAGAGCTCAAAAGAAAACTGGAACAAGAGCAAAAACTTGTGGAAGTATTGAAGATGCAACTCGAGGTTGAAAAAAGGGGACAACAGCAACAGTCTCAGACTTTTTGTAACTCAGCTGCTTTGGAACAGAAGCAATTCAGTGGTGCTGTCAAAGATGAAACTGCTCCTGCTGACTGCTCAAGTACAAGTCAATCTGTACCTGTAGCCAGCCATTCCTTAGGACAGTCAGTGTACACCAGTGGCCAGAATCCAGTTGCCAAAAAGGCGGTTGTTATCAAGCAGGAGATACCCGTGGCCAAAGCTGAACCTCAGAATGCCATTTCTCAGTTTTATGTTAGTCCACAGAGGCAGCCACAAACTGCAGTTGTTGCCCAGCCTCAAGCTTTATTAACTACCCAAGGAACTGCCCAGCTGCTCCTCCCACTATCTATCCAAGGACCGAATGCTGCTACTGCAGTGCAGTTACCAGTTGGAAATATCAAGTTGCAGGTAAGGGTATTTCTGGTTTTTTATCATGTAAATTGCATGGCAGTATTTCATCACTTAGTGTAAATAGGTAAATGTGGTGCTTGTAAGATTAATTTAAAAATCAGGCTTAGCCTGTTTCTGCTTAAGGGAAACAGTAGAAAAACTTAAGAGCCGATCTCGTAATACCTGCTTTTAATACTTGTTTCTTTGCAACTTTTGTTCCCAGATACTCTTTCCTGAAAAGCAGTTGTTTTACCCTGTACTGCCTCCATGCACAATTTGAGTTATAGTAGCATATACCACCATTTTGTTAACTGCAAACTGCAGCAGAGAGCTACAGTCTCAGTACTTTGAGATAGCCCTGTTTGCAAAACCTGTGAACTTCCTTGTGTGTGGTGGTGCCTCATTATATTTAAAAATGTGACTGCCAGGTTAGAACTCCCTGTGGACTTAGAAAAAGAAACCATGGCTATGCAAATATTATTTCTAGGCTGATTATAGGTAGTATCACAGTGAATAAATACAGCATAAACCAAGACAGGCTATAAATACAGAGGTATAAGAGTAATCTGACCAAGCTGAATCAGTGTAAGCTGTTGGTCTGAGGTAGAATTAAGCAGTAATGCACTTCCCAGTGGCATTGTTGGAACATCCCCTGCCACCTATCATGGCAGCAAAGTATTCTTCCAGCTGTGTCCCTGGCCGTTGTGCATGCTGGGGGCCTAGGCTTGCTGCAGTCCTGTGCAGCAGCACATTTAGCAATCCTTATGAAGGGTGGAAAATTCCGGTGAGGATGGGCCCCAGTCTGCAGTGCAAGAACTATGCCTAGGAGTGATACACCCAGATCTCCACCTGAATTGCTCTAAAACCCTGCTAGAATTCTGTAACAGCAGCTTGTCCTGGTATTTTATTTCACTGATACTCCAGGAAGTTTTCCACTACCACCTAAAATTGTTTTTCATGAGCTTGGACACACTTCTTGCCCTTCATTGGCCATTAAAAATTACCATGGTCTTAAAAGCAACCTTTTTCTTGCATCATCAGTTTTCTCTTCTGGTTACTCAAACCAGTTCTTACAGTCCTTTCTTACTGATTTGTGCTCTCTCTGTCCCCTGTTATTTTCATATCCACTGGGCGCTCTCCAGTTTGTCTTTTTCTTAAACTCTGTTGGCAAAATAAACATCACCTTTTAGCTGGGAACTCCCCAGTACCAAACACAGTAACAGTTTGGTTTCCTGTACAGTTCACACTCATCCCTCCCAGAACACACGTTACTGCTATTCTGCATAAGGTGTGCAATAGATTTTTACATGATGTAACTTACCTTGAGATACAAATAATGCAAATATTTTATCTTCGTCCTTTAGGCTCAATCACAAGCTGGAATACAGACCCCATCACAAATACCTGCTCCTATTTCTTCCTCTGGCCTGGTGCAGACAGCACCTCAGATGCATACTCCACAATCAAAACAAAATACCATCACGCAGCATGCACTTGGTCAGACCCAACAAATCAGAAAGGTTTGTGGATAGCAATAAACATTAAGATAAATAGTTGTATAATCTAGTTCTAGGCAGTGCTTTTAGAATCTTTTATGTGTCATCTGTGTTATATATAAACGATCAAGTCAGCTAACATCTGTACCATGTTTTCTCTGTGATACAATGGGCTTGTAACTCCTTCTCTTTCCAAAATTTTAGTCCGTGCAGGACTTTATTTTTCAGTTGCAAATAAATACTTTGTCTAAAGACTTTTTATCTTAATGGTACACTTAGGGCATGACTCTTACTACATCCTTCCTCACACTTGGCACAAGTGGTGTGTACCAGGTATATTCCAGTCAGTTTCTCTTATTTGCCACTGGCTCTAAATGGAAGATTCTCGTAGGCAGTTCTTAAGAGAAAGTTTTTACCTATGACTTCAGAGATTTATTCTATTATAGAAGTTAATTTTGGTTTTCTTACTTTCCTTGTTGATTTCATCCCTCCTTATGAAGAAAGCTACGGACTCAGATCCTGAGGATGGTAATTCCAATGAGTCAAAACCCTACCATACCTCTTCCTAAGGAATGCAGGGTATGATTCCGAGAGAGATCCTTCTCTTCCTCTCTACCGAAAATAATCAGCTCTTAATGTCCCATTCCAACAGATGTTCATCAGCAATGAATGTACGGCTGTGAATGCCAATCCAGTCATGTTCATAGGGAAACTGATATCAACCCATCAACACCAGTCATCACAAAAGAAAAGGTTTTCTTCTCCTCTGAGCCTCTTCCAGACTGACCTATATTATTAGGAACTTGGAGATTAGTTTTGGACCTTTATTGCTTCCTTATCAGTGCTATTGACTGCAGGGCTCCTGTTACCTAGGACAGCAAGGTTTTTCAGCCTGCCCCTAGGGACAGATAATTCAGAAACAACTGAAATTCCAAGATGAAGAGGGTAATTTTTACAGTATATTATGTAACTGTTACAAAATATCTCAGCCTTCAAAGTTCTTATTTCAGTTTACAAAAGTGCATCATGAGCCCCATGTTCTGCTGTGATTTGGGAATTGTACGTGAGCAGTGTCACCTAATCTGCCTCTGCTTGGGCTCTTGTTCCAGATGAGAACTTACCTTAGAAGACGTTTGATTGTGCCTTGCCATTCTCTAGAGAGCTGACTAATAAAGGGGGACACAGCTAAAGGAGCATCAATACTCTTCAGACTGCTTGTTCAATCTGTTAAATTTCATGGACATTGAGGTTATCCTCCAGAAATCAAAACTGACATAGATCCAAAAAGCAGATTTCATGCACGTTCTCTGGGATTTGGTGCGGAGCTAATCTTACCTTGTTAATTCAACAGGTCCTATAGAGAAATTTTCCAGTCATTCTGAGGCATGTACTTGTGCCAGAGACTGGCAGATTGCTGCCATTGCTGCCTACAAGTTCCTTGAAATATCTGCAGGACATAACCAAGATTGGTACCCTCCAGTCCTCCCCACTTTTCAGATCAGTTGTCATGAAGACCACACAGATCCCAGCACAGTTTGCAGCCTGCCTATCCCAGCTGGTTTTTCCCACACCTATTGCCCTCTTTTACAGAGGAAACAGGGCAGCATAACTGCACTGGTTTTTACATCAAAATGAAAATACTGATGTGATACAACAGATCAGGACACCCCTCATGCATTCAGCATTAGATCTACCTCTCTCCATCCGTGACCTAAAATTTGTCACCTTTGTCGTAAAGATATCTGGGAGTGATACTGAATTTAGAAGAACAGCCTTATGCGCTTCTCTTCATCTCCCTTTAACTCAAAAGTATGAGAAGCAGAATACTGCTAGGAATCATTTGCAATGAGCATGTGGACTACCAGTTGAAGAAATAAAAAGTTTAATATACCAGTAACCAAACTTATAGTTGATACTCATGTTCATCAGTTTTACCTTTTGCCTCTCCCTCAGTCCCCATAGATACCTGTAGTTACTTTCCAAAAGAAATTAGAATTATATGGCACAGACCAAACTGTTCTGTCTTAAAAACGGCAGGAGAGGGCAAGCGTGAATATATGTACAGTTTGTATCAGGTCAGAAATAAGTTCATGTTTTTGACTGTCCACTAGGTGGGGAAATCATAGATTATGCTATTGAACTGTTCCATACACTTTCCTCATGCTTCCTGGAAAATTGCAGGAAAATGTTTTCAGTCATGTGTGATGAATGAAAGCGTGTCAGAGCACAAAGTTTCCTTCAGAGAGTAACTGTTCTGGATTTACAAATTATTCCACTGAAAGGAAAAATCAGTATAAATAACACTCACTTAATAGGGAATTTAAGCAAGCAAGTATTTTAGGAAAAAAAGTCTTCAATTTTATTAATGTAATTTACCCAATGTTAACCTTTTTTTAAAATAGAAACCCCACAATCTAAGACTGATCTGTTAATCCTTTACAGGTTTTTCCACCTGCCACATCAAATGCAGTATTTTCCTATCAGACTGCACCGATTACAACACCTTCACAATCTTTTATTAATAAAACATCAAACTCTAACATTCACCCTGGTGGTAATCAGGTCCCCTCTGTGCAGAATGGACCTGCTGCTCCCAACAAGGTAAGGATAGCCCAACAATGTTCCATGAAGTTCAGGTTTATATTATTCTTATATAACACGTGACTATTTACATACGGCAGTTCACTCAAGGAAGAATGTTTTGTAGATTTTAATGATGCTTATATGTGCATGTGTTTGAGAAAGGGAGAAAGAAACTTATTTTATCCCTCTGATTACTCTAATACATAGATTGATGGGACAAAATAGAATCTGTACAGCTTGATACATCTTGAATTCACTAAATCACATTATTTAGTAATTATTTTGTTATTTCACACAGCCTGGGTCTCCATCTCAAGCCCAGCCTTACATTGTTCAGCAACCCCTCTTCAACAACACAGTGTCCAAGACAAAAGATCCTCCTCGTTACGAAGAGGCCATAAAACAGACCCGCAATATTCAGCCATCACACCGTGAGGTAGCTGTTTTCTCTTCTTTAGTCTGTTAAGAACAGAGCTTTTCTCTACAATTACCAAAACCATTGCTTTTTTTTGGTTTTTTTTTTTGTTTGTTTGTTTGGTGTCAAGATTTTCTAACACACTGTTACTAGTTTCATAATTGTGTTTAACTACAGGATTCCTGTTTCATTATTCTTTTATTAAAGCAGCATATATGTAAATAAGTCTTACAATTCCCAGTTGGTAATACATATAATTGGGATAATGCTGCCATTGCTACTTAACAGTAACTAGCCTTCAGATGACTTGTTTTGAGGATGTGTGATACCCAAACCTCACACTTAAGAGAGGAAATATGTTCATATTTTCCAAAGTGAGTAAACTTGAGGAGAATGTGTGTGAATGTGTTTATACACACAGGCAAACATGAGCATAGGTGCTTGCTTGAAAAGAGTCTATTTAGTGATCTTGGTGAGTAATCCTGTGTAGTGCTTTGCCAGTTTACCTTGGTAAGGGTAAAAGTTTTTTGTATCGGAGGAAATTTGTAAACAAAACTAATGAGTATCCCCAACTTCATGTGTTTCAAAACTATCCCAAAAGATAAAACCTTGTAGCCCCTAGTGTTGGTTGGGTTTTTGTGGTGGCTGATCTCAGGCAGAGCTATGGGTGTCTGATGGCATTTCCTGTGTTCTTGGCATGTGTGGGACATCCCCACAGTGAGGGCACACAGGTTTGTCTTAGGTCACTCCATCACTGCCAGTTAGACAGGGGCTCCCCACTAGATCTCCTGATGACAAATCACTTCCCATCCCTGGAGTATAAGCGATGGTTTAAAACACTTCTTGAGACTTTCACAAAAGCCTCCACTTTTTCTAGACTTGTTTTTGAGTGAGTGGGTTTGTGGGGCGGGTTGTTACGTTTTGCTTAAGGTTCAGATATTTAGGGGATATCCGTTTAAAACAGAGATAAGCAGTTCCTGAAAGCTTACCCCCCTTTAAAAAAGAAAAGAACATAAATCTACAAATTGGGAAAAAAACCTGAAGATACCTAATAGAATGCATCTTACATGATGGCCATTCACAGGCTATCTCTGAGAGAAAGTGGAGCAGGGTTTGTAACCACCAAAGTGCTGCAGTTACTATTACCCTGGTACGAAACGGGGCCAGTAACTCTCCTTCTGATCCGTAGCTTTCTGCACCTCTCTCCTAGGCTGCCTTCATGAAATCATCGTCATGCTTTCTCCCTATTCCTTTGTACTGAAACCAACCACAGGGATTGCAAATGCCTCTCCAAAGTATCTGTTTTCTACATAGATAATTTCACATTAAGCATTTTAATCTTGATCATAGGTTAGTACTTACATACTAGTGAGAGAAACTAGAAACAATGAGCATAGGAAAAAATACTACATGAAAGAGAATAACCCTGTTCTCCTGCACTACAGATTTCCAGTGCACACAGTCAGCAGATGGATGATCTTTTTGATATTCTCATCAAGAGTGGAGGTAAGCTCATTGACAACTGTGTGATGTAGAGATGTGAAACCTGGTAATAAAAACTCACTGCTATAATCAAATGAGGATTCTTTTAGGAACAGGAGTTAGAAGCTATCCAGCCTGAATGAAGCTAAATTTCTGAAAGTTTGCATAGTTCCTTATTAAAGAAGATATTTACCAAAACACATACAGTCAACCTGCTGTGGAACTTCACTGCTTGCAAATTAGCTCAGGTAGACCTTTGCAATAATCTCTACATCATTCAAATGATTAAAATAACACTTTAGGTTAGCACAGACATACTTTATCAAAATTGGAAGAGTTGAGCAAGTCCATATAATGTTTATTGAAATTATACAAAGAACAGAATAAGGTAAGAGTTAAAGCATGTTGATACTAAAATTTCATTAAGTATAACCATGTGTTATCAACCGTAAACATCAAAGATACATTAATGGGAAAAGTATGTATGAACTACATAGAGACATTAATGAATAACAACTTTATGTCAGTTAAAATAAGGGAGCTATCAGAAAGGCACTGAAATAACTAAAGTAATATACAGAGTAGTTCACCAATAAAAGAAGGAGGCTTTCAGCCATAATTAGGCTTAGTAGACTAAGAAGCCATTACAATACTGGGAAATGTTCTAGTGCCAAGCAATTCAATTAATGGAATGGTTTGTAACTACTGTCACATAAGGATCTTGACAGTAGTGAATGCCAGGGCAGAAATGACTGCTTGTAGGCTACTGGAAGACTTTAGCCATATTCTAAACATCAGAGTATTTTTTCCTTTTTCAAAGCAAATTGCAAGGTCAGCTGCAGAAAATGTGAGTAGACAGTGACAGACTTAGATAAGTAACTTGTGTAGTCAACAGCTCAAGCTAAATTAATGATCAGCTTTTATGAAAAAAAAATGAAGTAAAGCATTCAGGGCTCTTGCACTTAATGTAAGTATGCTCTGCACTGAAAAATGTTTAGTTTACTAATGTACTTCAGGAGAGTGAGAAGGATGTGGGTTTTTGCTTGGAAAACCAGCACAAAATATAGTGTCAGGTATATTTTTACTGGTAGGAAGATCACTTGTGCTAGAGGATGTATTTGCTGTATTTGTATTTTTCTGTCTTATTTTTGGGCTTCATTCATGTCTAAGAATTAAATTGGAACTTATGCTTTATTTCCCTTTATTGTTACTGCCACTATCTTAGATGGAACTTCTTGACAGAAGTGTAGTTTTAGATTCTAGAATTGGGAATAAATGCTTTTTAATCACATCAGTTCATCTCGTGGACTCTTAATTAACCAATGTGGACAGAACTAAACAGGGATGAAACTGAAAATTGGTTTGGGTACTCTTCTCTAGACAAGGAAATGTGTTGGTTCCATAATTATTCTAGTTACTGAGAAGACCTATAAACATGAAGGAGGTAAAGCTAACATATAGAAACATGTTCCTTTTTTCATCAATACTCATACTAGTTGGCTGAACTATCACTGAAAGCAGAACTCTGGAACTTGTTTTAAAATACTGTTGTTCATGGAGGCCTTGCCAGAGTCTGATGTATGTAAGTGTGGGTATGAGTAGAGCAGCAAAGTGACTGTTACTCCACTGAATTCACTGTGGCTGCATCTCAAAGTGGCCAAAGAAGGGCTGGAAGTTCTAAGTGTGAGGATACTATGTCATTATCTTTTTGAATTCAACAGTGGGGTTTTTTTATTACAGAGATTTCCCTTCCAATAAAAGAAGAACCATCTCCCATATCTAAAATGAGACCAGTAACAGCCAACATCACTACGATGCCAGTGAATACAGTGATATCCCGTCCACCTCCGCAGATCCAAATGGCCCCTCCTCCTGTGTCCTTAGAACCAACAACCAGCTTGTCTGTAAGTTTGGAAAACCAACTTGAAGCCCTCTTGGATGGAACTTTACCATCAGGTAATGAAATTCCTCAACTGACAAGCAGTAATGAGGACAGAGAGTCATTTTCTTTAATTGAAGACCTCCAGAATGATCTGCTTAATCACTCCAGCATTTTAGATCACTCTCATTCACCCATGGAAACATCTGACCCACAGTTTACTACTAATAATTCTTGTCTGTCTCTTGACCTTCCCGATACAAATTTGGACAATATGGAATGGCTGGACATTACAATGCCCAGCTCCTCATCTGGACTCACCCCTCTCAGTTCTGCTGCCCCGAGCGTGTTTTCCACTGACTTTCTAGATCCACAAGATCTGCAGTTGCACTGGGATTAAGCTATAGCCAATGAGAACACGACCTGCACGTCTCTTTACAGCAGAGGTCCATTATTATACCATTCAGTTAACATAAATTAAGACAGTAATGTTTGGAAGAACAAATGCTTGAAGCTAATTCCTTATTGATTTTCAAGTTTACAACAGTGAATCACTTTATGCACCTATCAGTAATGCAGATCAGGGCCCTCTGAAAGCTGTATTTCACAAGTCAAAAAAGGATGATTGTACTTAGTGATTAAAAGTACCCCAAGGTAAATGTATCACAAATATTTAAGAAAGATGTCTCTGACTTTGTAATGCTTAAATGAGCAACACAACACGACTAAACTTAGAGTGAGATGTCAGTTCTCTGTATCGACCCAGTGAGCAAATGTCTGGGGGAGGGGACGTATCACTGCACTTCATTGTTCCTGTGGAAAGCCTGAGCCAGGTTCAGAACTAATTGTGAGGGCAAAGCAAGTAGAAGCACTGGCTGGTTCAGTGAAATTTCATATATCTAGTCTCTTAATTTGTTCAAGTTGTTTTTATATTTTGCTTTTGTGGATTTTAAAACACTTCCCCCATTCTTTAATCATGAGGGAGGAATTTAACTGCATCCAAAGGGATATTAAGTGTAACTGCAAGAAATCCACTGTAGCTATGCCAGGTAATATTGAGAACACTGAATTTTCTATAGCAATGCTCTGGATTTAATAGCTAGGTTTTAATGTGTATATCAGACAGTTATTTGTATACTCTTTTAACTTTATATAGCTTATTTTTGTGAACAGAGGGGAACACAGTGGTCTTCAAACAAGAGATTACTATAATGGGAGTAAATATCCTATTTTGCTTTGTGTTTGAGGATATTTGTTAGATCATTGAATCCAGTATCTCAGCATATTAGAACAGTTTGAGGAAGTAGAAAAGTTTAATTAATAGTGTTGTACACTACAATCCTGCAAACATCTATGCAAGAATAGTCCCAATGCCCTCAATAAAAGATGTTTGTAGGATGAGATTGAGTAGGATGAGTTGCAGGGGACAGTACTGACAGGACAACCATCATTTCTTAATGAATACTTTGTCTGTTGAACAGCTTTGTCTACCACTACATAACATCAGGGAAGCCAACAGAGAAGCTGCTCAGTGAGAATCCTAAACACCAGTATCAGAATGTACTGTTTTGTGATAAGAACGTATATGGCATATCTGAAACAGATAATAGCAAAAATTAAGCTCTTACCTCACAGCACAGCACGTGAATATTTTTTTTATTTTAAAGCCCGTAGTTGTTGTTTTCAGAGTCTATTATGAAAGCAGTTAGAAAAACAAAAAATTCAAGTAGAATTAATATACTTTGACATTCTATGGTTGTCTCTCAGGTAATAGCTGTTAAATGTTGCCATAGATGACAGAGGCTGATAATCAAACACAAAATTGGAATTTCCTTTTAGGGAATTCCTAAATTAAGATAAAAGGAAACAGTCCCCCGTTTCCTGAAACAGGGAAACGTGGTATGCTTTCTAATCTGAAAACTGATCTCATTGCATGGTTCTATCCTCACCAAAAAGTTTCAAAAGTAAAGTTTTGTAGGAATGAATGAAAAAATGCCCCAAAGCTTTTGCCTACTTCTTAGAATAATGATATGTATCAAAGAAATACTGAAAACAGTAAATAGCTGTTAACCACTTAGCAACCTTTATGACATTTTTCAAAAAGAAAACAACACCACAATCATGTTAACATCAAACAAATATTTCTGTCAGAAAATGTTATGGAATTAACTGCAAATTTGCATCTCCAGATGTAACGCATTCTGGCTTACTGATACTACAGAATTCCATTGGCTTCAGATAAAATAATGGATTACATCATTGATTCAGGGTTTAAACTGATACCATATGTTTGCATCATATCAATTACAGCACTTTAAATCATTATGTATCTTCACTAGTTTTACTGGCCAAGAATTACTGTAATATGAAACTAAGTGCAAGAAAACAATCTTTAGATATTTTCCTTACACACAGTTGAAAGACATAATTCCTTATTCCTTCTTGCTGTGCCTACAATACTTGAGTACAATATTACATGTGGACTGTCTGCCTTAAGCTTTGATGGTATAGGACTTTTCAATAACAGTGAACACTTACATTCAACTTTTTGCATTCCTGTTCATCATTCTATCTTGAGAGCTAATACTCTGAGATACTAAGTGCCCTCGGCTGTTATGAGAATAAGAATTAAGGACTCTTGGTCTGATAAGAACAACTCTGAATTAAATTTAGTGTTCTGCAGTACTGTCAGTTTATTATGTGTGATACACCAGACATCATACAATATATGTGTGGTTAGAGTTATCCCTTTTTGACCCTGCCTCCTGATTAAATGAGAGGCAAGTAAATTAATTTTTAGAGGACAAATTAACCTAGAGCAACTGTACTGTCATTTTTGATGTGCGTGTAAATAGAGCTTGAAACTGGCAAAGTCATCTTGCTACAAAATTACCCTTATTGGCAGTGTAGAACGTTAATTAACCCATAGGAATCTATGTGCAGAAATAAACCCAAACAGTTGAGATGTCTTGTTATCAGTACGGTATAGCTTTCTACTCTGAACGTCTATTTGAAAAAAAAAAAAAAAATTAAGGGATCATTTTAGTTCCTGAAGTACAAATGTTCTAGTGTAGGGAATGTGTGATTACTTTTTTGTACATTTCAGAATTGTGTATTAAACCTTATATAAAATGGTTTGCTTTAGACTTTGTTCTGAAATGTGATATGTTTGCCATAGTTGTAAATGCCTGTTTATGGCAGAAATAGGTTTTGCTTAGACTTTTGTGTGTGCATGTTTTACATGAAAATTTTTGTAGCACAAATACAATACATCTTAGAAATTTAATGATGACTGTGCAGTTTGACTGCACAGAACTGAATCTTTCTCATTAAGAGAACAGTTGCAAAGGAATGCACTGGCACTAAATTTGCCATTTAATGGCTGCAGTATACTAACAGAATGCATCCTATCAAGTGTGGTGTTAGTAGGTCCTTCAAAGCAATTAAGAATACCTTTTAATCAGTGTGGAAATCAAAAGCTGGTTGTTTACACATCTAGACACAGAGCTCAGACAAGTTTTACAAGGCTCATGTTACTCAAGAGGAGTCACATCCTGTGTTCAGTAGAGAAATGGAATTTTTTATGCACTTTTAGTGCCATTCAGCATGAGTTACAGCAAGGAAATTTACAGGCAAAATTTTGTTTAATATTAGAAATAGTTAAAAAAGCATTCTCATACTCTCTCTGAGAATAAAATTAATTTATGGCAGTTGTTCTCTACAGAAATTTAAAGTGTAATCCAGCAATGTGCGCTTGCAAAATCAGACCTTTTAAAAGCTGAGGCCACACCTTTTAGAAATAATAACTACTTAATAGTGACATTTATTTCCCAGGTATTTCTAAATTCACTAGCAGGAGTCATGTTCAGAGAAGATGGTGTTCAAAACAGAAGTGTCAATATTAAACTTTTCTGTTACATAATCTCAAACATTCAGATGCCTCAAAAGTGTAGGCACCGTAATTGGAACCCAAGCACAAGCTGCTGAACTATTTTCAAGGCAGAGGAAATGCAATAACAGGATACATTGAACTGGAAGGGCATTATGTAATCAAAACACAGGAAAGCTCACCGATGTAAATTATTATTTGGATGGCATCTTAAGTATATTATAAACTTAAAGCAAACTCTATTAAAACTGTAAAAAAAATCTTCCACTTATCTCTAGTAAGTGTTCTGTTTAAACTCTTTGTATTGTGGTCTATGAAATCACCTTTTAGTGACTTCTAGACCATCCTCCACAAGGTATTTTATGTGAGATCTGTGGAATTGAGTTGCGTATAGTATATACATGGCCAATAAAGAGCATCCATTAAAACCTGAAATAATCTCAAATGTTCCTTTTATACCAGTTTGCTAGGAATAAAGTGCAAAAAAGAGACACCTACATCATTCTGTAGTGTCCAATACTGAATATAAAGTCTTTTTAAGTTAAAAGTGCATAAATGTATTTGTAGAAATCTAGCCAAAAAAAGCCATTCTAGCTATGAGAGCAAATTCTCAAAAAAAGGCAGGGAATGGTTAATAACTATATAATCACACTATTTTTATAAAAATATACAGCTCAGATATTCAAAAGACAGCCTAAAATAAATTATAATAATATAAAAATTTAAATAGGAACCAAAGCATTGCCATTTATATTGCCAAAGGAGGCACTTTGTATTTTAAAACATAGGAAATTAAGTCCCCAAAAGTGTTATCCATACTTTTTTAAAATTAAGGATGTAGATACTTTCAAAGCTGTTTTTGATGTTTAACAGTACAGATTTGTTTTTGTTGTTTGAGAAATTTGTAGTAAGTAATAGCACAGGCTTCTTTTCCAGATAGGATTTTCTTCACAGTACTGCTTGCAGTAGAAATAACGCTAACCCTAGTAGGTGTTTCTCTTCTTATTTTCATAGTCATAATTATGTCTTAGCATCTCATTTTGTGAAAAGAAGAAGATAAACACCTGTCTCTGGGGCCCTCTTCATTTAAGCACTACTTTACTAAATGCAAATTATGGCAATCAGGGCGTCAGTTTATGTATTGCCTTTCTAGAAGAAACCATGATGCCTTTGTATTTGCTGTTTGCACCCCTAAAATCAATTCCATATGTTTGAATGCCATATGTTTTGCACATTGTACTGTATATATGTAATGCATACTGTATTTTTATATGTGTACTACATTTATCAAATATTTTGTACATAGTGGCAATATTGTAGCTACTGAGGAAATGTTTGATATTTCAGCATTTTTGCTAAGTGTCTCAAATAAAAAAGGAAAACTGTGTTTATTTGTCCCTGGTTACTACTTAAAAGTGAAAAATATTATTCTGACCTTTATGAGTCTGAAGCATTAGGCCTATGTTCTAAGCACCTTTCTCACAAAAAGGAGTAAGAATGAATCGGCACTTAGACAAACTCCGAAAGAATTATGGTTTGTCTTCAAAATCAGAGCCAAAATCTGTAAGAACAGAGACTTCCTGAACCCTCAGAGTTTAGGTTTGGACTTCCATTTTTTTTAAGCAATTTTTTAATAGGGAGTCATTAACTCATAGAATGGCCTGGGTTGAAAGGGACCTTAAAGCTCATCTCGTTCCCTGCCATGGGCAGGGACACCTCTCACTATCCCAGGTTGCTCCAAGCCCCATCCACCCTGGCCTTGGACACTGCCAGGGATGGAGCAGCCACAGCTTCTCTGGGTGACTCACTCCAGTATCTCACCACCCTCACAGTAAAGAACTTCCTCCTAATACCCAATCTCCACCTACTCTCAGTTTGAATTGGTTCCCCCTTGTCCTCTCACTACATACCTCTTGTAATGCACTTTAATACATGACTTTCCCAAATTCTTGCAAGGTTTTTAAGATGTGTTGGGTTGTGAGATTTTGTATTTGCGATTTGCATTCTGCTCAGCTGCTACAACACCTGAATGCATTTCTTCAGGAGAATGAGCTATGAGCTGTTTGCACAAGCTTCTTTTAAGGATGAAGCCGTTTCATTTTAATATTTAGTGTTATACTCCCCCTTGTGAAGGCAGTCCTGTACTAATCACCCACCCTTTCCTTATGAAAGTCTGTTCTACACTGATGACATCAGAACTTGGCCAAATATTAAAAACCCCATAAAGTAGTAAGTAGAAATTAAAAAAAAAACCTGAAACAAATTAAAAATTACTAATAAACACTCTAAATTCCATAAAATACCTCTTCTCTATGAACTTTAACCTTTGTAAAAGTTTGTAGTCTGTATGTGCCACAGACTTACCTTCAGATACCACACACCAAACACAAATATTGCAAAACAACTGCAGCACTTTTTGACCATGTATTTGTGCATTACAGGAATTACAGCTGGAGTATAACAGAGATAAAGCACTTATTTTGGTGCCAACTGGCAGTCTGGGGGTTTGATTGTTTTACAATGACAAAGAATATAAACACATAACCCTCCCTCACAAGCTGTGTTCATATTACTATTATGATGTAAATACAAAACAAGGCTTGATAAAATTTGAGATAACACTGAGCGAACTTTTTCCACAGGCTAAACCCTGATTTTCAATAAAACCTCAGTTTATTCAAACATGTTCTACAGATGGCCTTGAGCACATTTGTCTTTACTTTGTACCACATTCAATGCCATTTGCTCCTGCCTATTGGCTTGTCGTGTATTGTACAGATGTTGCTAGAGAGACATATTTCTTAGATTATTTGTACTGTCTCAAGTAGGAGATGTTTCTTTGATGGCAAAGAAGTCACACAGATTTCCCCACACCCCAAAGTATAGTCTGCAACCTTACCAAGACATTCCTAATGTGAAATCAAAGTAACAAATTAGAGCTTCTGAGACCCAACAGCCAGGGCTTGGGGTTTTTCCTTCAAGTGTTTATCCATAAATGTAACAAGTAACTCTAAGATAAATACTTCCCTTCATGTAAAAAATTACCTGACGTTGAGTCTCCAGTCTTCTCTGCAGAAAAAGGACTGCAGGGCCACTCTGCTATCCACTGCATCATTCTTGAACTCCTCCGAGGCAAGTGCTGTGGATTAGAAGTTAAAATAGTGAACAGAAATGTTCTTTCATACAGCTAAGACCAAGTCAAGGCTCAAGTAACTGCAACTGAGGAGCATTCCAGCTACCCCACAGCAAGTCTTTATAAAACTCTGTTGCACCAAATCTACATAAATATGATTGTTCCCCTCTATCTCAGAAGAGTCAGGGAATGTGTGGAAAGGTCTGGTTTTGCAAATGAAAACAGACATCAAATCCTTTCCTAAAGCAACACCTCCATCTCATGTGTGAAGCTAAGGAAAGAAAGAAAAAAACCAACAAGTGATTATTGCTCCATTCAACAAAATCTCTGACAATATCTTTTCAGCAAAGGAGTCCTCTAAAGACTTCCCTTTAGAAAAGCCATGTTGTGTTTAAAAGAAGCTTGTGTCAGAAGAGAACACTCCACGAGGAGGATTCAGCATGAAGAGGAAGGGCTCTCACGTGGAGCTCAAACAAGGGTAAGGGCCAGCATAAAAGACACTTCCAAACAAAAGTATCCAGACACCAAAAGGGCAATTACACTTTTTAAAATCAAGTTTACATTTTCAGTTATAAAAACTATCGTGATAAATCAGCTCACCATTAAACAACACTTTGTTTAGACAGAAACAGTTTGTCCAGACATACTGAGGAAGTTAGACTCAGTAGACAAATTTTTTAAACCAAATCAAGTATTTCCTCTTAATCCAGTTGGAAGATCTTTATGAATTCAAATTGAAGTTTCCATCTCCCCATACAGTTAAGGAAGAACTAGATCCATCGAAGTTGATTTACCATTAAACACTATTCCTGATGCCAAACAAATATATTTATTAAAATGTAGCATATTTGAAGACATAAAACTCCACGAATTCCACCAACAATTCAAACAGCCCTCTCTCACCACAAAATTACCTCTCAGCTCACAAGGATACAAAAACATTAATAAACAGATGTGAACTGCACAGGAGCTGTGATGACAAGTTAAAACTGGCAAGTATGGGACATAAAAGAACATATTTTGTAATAAGCAAGTAGGCCAGAAATGGCACATCATCAATCAAACAAGACTGATTAAAATTGAACTCCTTCCTGCTGCCAGCTTGGTAATACTAAGACTAACTCCTTCCACCAGGGGAGATAAGTGGCCCTCCGAGGTCACACCTTTCATAAACATTACAGGTGTGAGAGCTGAGGGAGGCAGCTTCCTCTCCTACACACCATCCCACTTTGAAATGCTGCAGTGATTACACTGACAAGGCAACAGCAGAATACAACAGTGCTATTCTCACTGCCCAGCTTTCCATAGTCCAGATGAGGGCATGTGATGAACAAGACGAGCAGACAAATTCCAGCAAGCATTCAGGTTGGCCAGGCCCATCAGTTATGCCCATAGGGACTGGAAAATCAGATCACCTTTGGGACAGCTTTTCCAAGGTAGCAGCAAACACACTTAACAAGGGCTGATTATCCAGTAAAGTAATTTAAATTACACACTTTTCACTACAGGTCAAGCTAATTTAAATCACTCTGTTTAAACACAGGCAGGCATAGAGTTATCACAGACAGACTAACTAATGATAACTTTAAAAGAACTAAAATTTTTTCATACAGTCAAGCCATCAAGCATGACTTGCCATGATGAGAGTTCAGAGAACATCCCAAAAGGATACATAAGTATTTCCCTGCTCATTGCAGGGTGCTTCACCTAGATAACCTTTGAAGGTCTCTTCCAAACCAAGCTATTTTGGTTCTACATCAACTTTTTAATGCACCTGCATTACAGTACTACCAAATCAGTAACTCTGATCTCAGCCTTTACAAAGGTACCTCTGTAATATTATGTTTAATATGTTTATATGCTTCTTCCTCAAGGAAACCAAAACCAAACCAAAAGGAATATAAAACTTGGGTGTCCAGCAGCAGTTTCATGGAGAATTTAAACAAACCTCCACAACGCACATTAAATGAAAAACTAAAAGCTTTGTTTTCAAGTCACACTTGTAAAAATCTAGGAGACCCGGTCTAGAAAATAATATATATTTTAGTATCTTTTCTGCATTTCACAACACTGAGTTTTTTGAGGGAACAGCTACCAGGCAGGAAGTGTATTTAACTTAGTATTTACCATTTAATTATCCCAACGTTTTGCATTCCTGCTTCTCTTCTCGGAGGAGGAACATTTTAATCCCGGGGTTTTTTTTCCCTGTCTAAGCCGTTCTGCCGGTGTGAAGCAGCCCCTCGAGTGCCATCGCCGGGCACCGCACCCTCACAGCCCTGGGGCCGACGCGGGCAGAGGGCACTGCCCTCAGGACGCCTCCGCAGCTGTAGCGGAACCTCCTGGCAGCACCGAGAGCGGGAGAGAGCGGTACACGAAGGGAGAGCGAGACCGGGAGCAGAAGCAAGAGGCGAAAAGAACCGGGGAGCGGGAGCGGGAGCGGGAGCAGTCCCGACCCCTCCCTCCTGTTCCGCCCCCTCAGCCCCCGCCGCGCCCTCAGCGCCCCAGGGCCCCGCGCCCCCAGCAGGTGGCGGCGCAGGCGCACGCGTAGGCGGGGCGTGGGCAGCGCGCGGGAGTGGCGCCAGCGATAGAAAGGCGTCAGGAGAAGCTCTTAACGCAGGCGCGGTGGCCAAGTGGTAAGGCGTCGGTCTCGTAAACCGAAGATCACGGGTTCGAACCCCGTCCGTGCCTTGGCGGGTCCGCGCTGGCGGGAGCTCTCCCGTCACCTTTTTAGGGGAAGGCGGAGCTCCGTCCCGGCCCGGTGGCCGCAGCCGCGATCCCCGCCAGGCGGAGCGTCCGAGGCGCCGCGTGCCGGGGATGGCGGCTCCCAGCCCCGCAGACGTCCGGCCGCCGGAGCGCAGCCGGCAACGGCGGAGCCGATCCGATCCCCCGGGCGGGTCCCCGGCTGCGCCCCCGGAGTAGGTACCGAGCCAAAGCTCTCGCACCGGCGGCAGCGACTCCTCCGGCCCCCACAAAGGGTCCTGGTGAATGTCCTGCCGCTCCTGCCTGCACCTCGGGCAGTCGTGCCCTGCTGCATCCCTCAGCGGCTGCACGACTCACGTCTGCAGCAACAGAAACGTTTTTCTTCGTTTTTTCTTGGAGCCTGATCCTGTTTTCAAGAGACCCTCAACTCAGCCTGAAGAAACAAAAAGTAGTTTGAAATGTGTAAGGCCAAGGTGACTGCTGAGGCCGAGTGGAAGTCGTGTCACACGCCTTTTTGTACACAGCACCCCTGAGGCAAGTGCTGGTGCCCACCTCAACATGGAGTCATTCCTGGGAGGAACAAGTGGAGCCTCTGCAGAGTCTTGTTTAAAGACAGCCTCCAGCTGCTTCAAACTCTTGTTTGAAGAGAGCCTTCTCCACAGGCTGCAGCTACCAAGATCATCCTGTAATCCCCCAGGTCCCCTTCATTGGTTCACCCCCACCCTGCCACAATGTAATTAAGTATTTATTAATTTGGTTCTGTCTTCTGATTAGTAAACCATGAGGTTTCTTCATCTGTATCACTAACCACTTAGAAGAATTATTTGCAATCTGATTAGTGTGTACTTTACATTTTCTATTTTTTAATAGAAAAAACCTCTCCGTGACACTGAAAATGGATAAGGAAAGGGTGCGGTGGTTACGCTCACAGGAGCCGAGCAGTGCTCCCCTTCTCCAGGTGAAACAACACTGGGTGCTTCGGACACAGCTGATCCAGCAGGACCACAAGTGCCCAGGAGGTCCAGCTCAGTGACACTGATGGGACCAGGCACCAAACCCATTGACTCAGTTAAGGGCTGGACAGCACTTAAGCGCATCCTAACAGTGTAAATAGTAACAGCATTACTAATTAAAGGAAATCTTTATTGATTCATGTTTGATATTTACTTACCATTTGAAATTTTACTGACCACTGTGTCCACAAAATCAATTTTGTTCTCTTCCTGACAAATCTACCTCTCACATTCTGCACCAATGTAGTCAAGAATATAAACTGTACATTTGTTGTATGAACAGAAATAAATGTCCTTAACTATTTACACTGGATTTTGTAAATATTCTTCGATATTTTTACTTATAGATACAAAGGACAATGAGGTACATCCATGTCCCTGAAACTACTTCCATAGGAGGGTTGTAAAAACTAAATGCAAAAATCAAACTCAAGGACAAAACATATAACTGATAAATACTGCTTTCTCTTTACTACAGCTGCAGGGATAAGCCTCACAGGGAGGGTGGAGATGAGCCACCTTGCCACTGATGAGTAAAGCTTTCATAAATGCTTGCTTGTTTTTCAGAAATAATGTATTTATAGGACAAAGCCAGGTATGCACAAGAGCTATGGCTGTGTCTCACTCTCTTAACAATGGATTGAGGCCTGTGAGTCTGTTAGGTAACACAGAAATCAGATAACACAGAGCCTGTTTTACCACAGTTTGCAGACAGAACTCACATTTTGTTGAATAACATTGCTAAACTATTAGCGTGATCACAATGTTGCTAAGTAACATTTTAAGACATGTCTTGTGGTTATTTACTTGAAATTGATTTTGTAATTAGAAAACTATCTGTGTACTCACAGCCTCTAAGAGAAACTAGTGCAGCCCAGAAATGGCAACTCCAGCAGCAGTTACGAGGTAGAAATAATTAACATATCACATGGGTCCACTGCCACAACAGATTCATTTACATGATGTTAAACCTTTTTTGAAAGTGTTGCTCTATTTGCCTTTGGCTTTCTTCTTTCTAGACAACAAAAGGCCCAAATTTTAAAATCTCTCCTTTAAGGCCAAGTTTTCTACACCTCTAATCATCCTTACTATAATTCCCCAGATCCTCTCCAGATGCTACATATTCTTCTTAAACTGAGCACCCAGCAAGGCCACACCTTAGCACATGCAGCAGTGCAGAGAGCAGGGCGTTTCCACACACCAGGGCTCGTGGAAGGACCCCGGGGGAGGCCAAGTGGGAACCTGCATTACACAGCACAGGCCGGCTGCCATCGCCACAGTGCCCCGAGAGGCTGCCCGGCTGCCATGGCACCCCACGACACGGGTCACCACACCGGGCACCAACCGGCACGCATGGCCCTGTCCCCAGACCAGACTGTGCATGTGAAATTTAAACCTGGAACTTCTCTCTCGCCACGTGCTTGGCAGCACTGCAGCCCCCTGCAGCCCTGGCTCCCGAGGGCCCCTGCAGCTCCTTGTGGCACCCACATGCCAGGCACAGAGGGTAAACCAGCAGCCGGGGTCCGGGGAATCCCAGGGCAGAATCTGTACTACAGTCATGTGAAACGAGTTCTCTCCATAATCCAGTTTCTATCATTGCATCATTTAGAAAAAAAATCCCTTACACTGTGCAGTGTTGTTGGTGAAAGCAGAAGGTGAAGCACATTTAATTTAGTTTCATATTCTTTTTTTTTGTCACTATAACAGCCTCTTGCTGCCTTTTTAATTGAATTTTACTTGTGACAACCAGTATGGCCAACAGAGGACAGCACATCCATTTCTTTTAATGATTAAAAGATCCTGAGCTTGAAGCTGCCATTCACTTTTTCACTCAGGAAATGAGAGTGACAGGCAGAGTGGAGCAGTGTGCCGTAAGTAAGCCAGCCAGATTAAAAAGGCCTTTTTGCAATTAACTAGAGCTGTTTTGAATTCCAGGAGATTACTTAAAGTAATCTACTTCTAACCAGGCATTATTGCTAACGAAACACTGTGGGTGCACCTCTCTGAAACCTGGGTCTGTATTTTGGCGCAATTGTTTACGGAGCACTGCAGTAACAGTTAAACACACTTAGGAGTCAAAGCACACTCAGGAGCGTCAGGTGAACTCTGCTAATTCCCCTTCAAAACTGCAGACAGACAAGGTGTCTGTAACCAAGTTTTGATTAAATGTGAGTGTTCATAAAACACTGAAGTGAAGCCAGCTCCAGTGTTTTTATTGCATTTGATTTGGGGGCAGAGAAGACTCTGCAAGTCATAATGAAATTCAAAGAACAAACCCAAGGATTTCATGTGGCTGAGGGGAATTTCATTAAGGAAATCCAATTAACCTGCAAGAGTTGCACACATTGAAACCTATTATCTTCCCCCAAAAGCTGGCTTTGTGGTTTTTATAACAACCTTTGCTGTTCCTGGACAAATAATGCTTTATTACAAATGCAATGACATCTTTATATAATTAACAGCCTAAAATAACATCTTCATTCATCTCTGCTTTGCAAACATTCAATTCTGCTTCCTATGAAAGGTATCAGACAGTGTTTTTTTAGAAGATGTGAGTCAGGAAGGGTTGGGTGTTAGACACTAGCACAAAGCAAACACAGATTTAGGAGACACATGAGGAATAATGTGGCTCCTGAAAGCATGCAGGTCTGCATTTGTCAGTCTGGGCCTGATCCTGTGAATTGCTGAAGTGAACTAATTAAGAGCCTAAGATACCATTAAGTCCGTGGGGACTGACAGTGCTCAGCAGTACTCAGTGTTGAAGCCCTTAAATAAAAGCCAACCTACAAATTCCCATTCATGCGAGTAACAATATTGCACACATCTACAGTGGGGACATGAATTATTCACATCAGTGTAGCATGAAAGATGCAAACGGCAAAGCCTGTTTAAAATAACACACAAACACTCAGTGTTTCTGTGATATGTAGGAGGGTTATCATTTGGCCCATTTTTCCCTCATATGCATATTCCTTTTATTTGCTGCATACATAGGTCTGATATGAGGATGAGGGGAAAATAAATACAGGAGATAGGCATCTAATAAACATTAGTAGAAAATGAGGAAAGGAGGTTACTGATTAGCATTCTTTCGTTATGAAACTACTAGATTGTATCAGAGAAATGTGAGTTAAGTGTTTTACCATTCTTTTTCTTAACCATTATCTGATCAGAGAAGCATGAAAAGCACTTTATTGCCTTTTTTTTATCCCTGTGCTAGGAGCCCTCTGCAGGAAGTGAAGCTGAATTTCACAAATCTTCCCTTTCTGACGTCTCCCGAATTTCTAGGAATACCCCTTCCCTGTTACTATATTTGGTGGTAGTTTCTAGGAAAAAAAATAATTTTCGGACGGTCTTGGACTCACCACACCTCCTCTCGGAGGACTGTGCGCCCCGGGTCTCCTGGCACGGCCCCCGCGGAGTTGAGGAGCTCACGGCTCGGGCTCACAACTCCCGGCTCAGACTGCACGTCTTTGTAGCACTGTTGGAGGAATGAGCATGGAGAAGGAGTGGGAAGGGGAGAGGTGTCTTTGTGGCAACAATGAGTGAATCTTCTCTAGTTTTTTTTCCTGGTGGCTGCTCTTTTTTTTTTCTTCCTGCACTTTTTTTTTTT
>VWZW01004081.1:979050-1078453 GCA_013397115.1 Edolisoma coerulescens
TCCGCCCTCGGTTGGGGGGGAGTCTGTGTAAACCTGGCTTCTGTGAGCTGTGCTCTCCCCCACCCCAAACTCAGCACAGCTGGTGGCTTTGGCCTTTTGTGGATGCACACCTTTCCCTCAGCCTGAGGTGATTGAACAATGGGTTTCCCTTTATCTAATCAGCAGTTTGATTGTCAGTCCGAAGTCCCAGTCTTCAGGGAGGCTTCTTTGGTTGTAGCTTCTTTATAATGAATAAAACCTTATATCAATGTTTGAGGCATGAACTGTTTTCAGTCTCTGACAATAGCCTTCAAAATATTTGGTGACCTAGGAAAGAAACTAACTGGGCGGATTCACCAGACCACTTTTATGTTAAAGTTTAATCTCCAGGGAGATGCTCTTCTTCATTCTGCTATAGGAGTGTGTCTCATTTTTCATGCAGCAAAAATCTTACAGGTCAAGTCACATCCTACAGGTCACAAAGCAAGCTTGCTGATATGACTGAGGCTCAGAACTTTTGCTGCCCAGAGAAATACTACAGTAACAAGAAAATTCCTTTATAGAACGACAGAATGAGCAGTGTTGAACAATATTATGTTCACAGGTCAAAACACGCTGGTATATGTCCTTCAACACAAAACACTGCAACATGCAACAGCATTTCAAATTAATGTATAGACAGAGAGTAGAAAACAGTCATTACATTAATTTGAAATTTTCATATCAATATTTCAGTGTTGCTTTAGTGCTGATCACAAGATGATCCCTAGTAACTTCTGACACAAATGGAAGGTATGACACAGACTGGCTTGAGGCTTATCCAGCTGCCTTATAATTACAGTTACTTACAAGGAATGAAACTAATTGAGCTATTAATATTGCTCATAAAGTTTTTTTGCATGGTTTTATTCTAAACATGCCAAGGTGTATGTTCAGCATTCTTTTTATTTCCAAATGACACTGCTAGGTAAAGACTCTGCATCTAATTGAAAATGCTTTAAAAAAAGCATGCAACAGCAAATATTCTCTGGAGTTCTGCAGTATTAAGGAATAGTGAAGGGAGCACTCCCTGAACTACAAATTTTTTATATCACCTTTATACAGAAGACTTAATATGAACAGAGTGGAGATTTTCGTAAAAGTTTTTTGGAGGCTATGCTGGTCACAATACTATGTAAAGAATACTGTAATAGATTTGAGCATTAAAACTGATCTAATTTTCTATTTCTACTGTGTTACCATCTTATATTTAATCTTTCCAGGATATCAGAATTATTTTTTTTCCTAGAATAAGCAATCATTCATATAATTTCTTGCATTAATAACTTGTTGATTGAACAGCTGATTCTTACATATATACCTACTTATATACATATAGGTTATAGCAAAAGTTAGATTCCTTCTGAATGTGTGCTCAGTAAATATGTAAAAATATATTTATTGTACGACACTGCTTTCAAGAAAAATATATGCTTAGACCTAGCAACCCTGAGATTAAATTCAAGGAACAGAATCAAAACAAGTAACATGATATTCCAGTCCCTTTTACATCTAATAGGAATCACCTGTCATACAACTGTCATTTTTTTTTTTACACATTTTTATCACTGAAGAATAAGCATTAGAAAATGAGAGTCAAGCACATGGTTTGAGATGTGTACTTCTAAATGCAAATACTTGCTTCAAATTGTTTATTTTAAGTGTTTAAATCATTTTGGTATGAAATAGTACGTCACAAAAATCTTTGGATCTGATACAGCCCCAGAGGAAGGACTGCAAAACTCATCTGTAAAACTGTCCACTGAAGCTAACAGCACTTTGGGAATAGGCTGTGAGTAGGTTTCAGTATTAAACATTTTGTAAAAGATAACTTTTTCTCTGATTGTTTTCTTAAATATGAGCAAAGCACAGATTTCTATTAGTCTCTTCTTAGGGATTTTGATTTCTTTTAATTATAGGGCCAAGAGACATTAACATGAAACAACAAATTGCTCTAAAGTTAGAACAGTAGCATGTAGGTAATTTTTCAAGCAGAATTTCTACAGTGGAAAAGATATTAAATATTTTTTATGTGCCAAGAGATGAGTAATACGACAATACTTTGATTCTTTTACAAAATGGAAGAGCATTAACAGCATTTTAGTTTTTTATTCTATATAAAATTCTTGTGATTACCAACAGTCTCCTAATAGATAAATAAAAATGGAAGAAAAGACATGCAGTTATTAAATAGGCTGAATAAGAGACACTAATCTCATGTAGATATTGAATAAGCCCATTTTTATCTCAAGTTTTGAACACTGTCCCAACTGTATGTACACTATTTAAAATGTTATTCAGAATACAAAACTTGGCCGATCCATTTTAATAGTGTTTATTTATTTATTTGCTATGTTATTTCATTTCCAGTGTGTTAGATCCAGTTTCTTTCTGAATTAAGAGAGTGTCAGTTCTGCTCCAGCCCATTCTGAGGGGACCCTGTGCAGCTCCTGTGCTGTCACCTGTAGGGAGGTGACTCAAGAGCCAGGCTTCGAGCACAGGCAGCAGCACTGGCCTGTGGCACAAGGAGGCTGCTCAGGAAAGCTCAGATAATTCCATACTGGGCTAGAGAAAGAGAAGGGAAAGAGAAGAGCTATAGCAAAAGGAATAGCAACTGCAAGAGAGAAACCAGATGCTGTAAATAAGTCTATAGAATAAAGCACTAGAATGTGGCCAGGAATAAAGGTGAAGGAAGGATTCATCACAGCCTGCAATGGATCTTTTCACTGAACGCTTACTTACAGGAGCAGAAGTGCACACAAAAATAGACTCCATCAATAAATGGCCACTACTATATTTCTCAATTATATTAAACTGTTTCAGACTTTGTTAATTTGTTGCTATTTATGGCTGATTAAAGATGTGTAAATGGTTTTATTTTTTGTTAACTTTTGAATGTATAGAAACAATTTTATTCCCATTTTTAAATCATTAGTGCCAAGATTCTGACTAGAGTGGATCATTGTATTATCATTGTATTATCAACAAGTGCAAATGTCAGTTATGAAGTCCACGGCTGACATAATTTCAGCTATAGCTGGAAGAAAACTGTGTGCATACACTGTAGCAATACAAGGAATCAATGAAAGTGAATAAAAAACATTGAAAGAAACCACATATTTTATAATCAGGCTTTCTTCAAGATATGACCTATTTTATACTTAAGAAATTAAAATAGAAGCTGAAATATTTGGAGATGAATAATTTATTCAGTAGTTAGACTTAACAGGTGATATTACCCTATAAATAAACAACTGAGAAACTGGAATTCTTAACTAAAAATTTTTGTTGTTGTTGACTACTAGGGCTTGGGTTGGTTTTTTTTTTTAAGGAAAATCTACTTCAAAATTTTCCTCAGTTTTCCACAGACAAATTGTATTTTGTATATTCCTTTAAAAGAAAAATCTACAGCCTTGCTATGACTGCTGTCTGAGGCTTTTGGAGATCTCAACTGTGAGAACAGCATAAATACCAAACAAGATTGCAGCAGGTTAATTTTGATTCAGAGGAAGCAACAAGATATTCCTATATGAAGCCAGGCAATCTGTGCTAGTCATTTTTGGAGTGCTGAACTAATCCATTACAAAATTATCCCATGACTGCTGTTGGCAATATGGAGAACTGAATGAGCCCACAAGATCCCCAGACTGTAGTCTGAATCAAACATAGACTTTGTGATATAACCTGGGCTCATATTCAAATAATCTAGATTTAGTACCTTGATAATGAGTATAAAATCATCTCATAATTATTCTGACTTATACCAGAATGTCACAATTTTATTCGTTTAAGATTCTGGGTGTATCTAAAACCAAAAAGGAAACAAACCTCTTCTTAGAACATAATCTGAAATGAAAACGATAGAGTTCTGGTTCCAGTCTGAGCATCAGGAGATGAATGTTGCAGCAGGAGGTTCTGTATTCGAGGTCTAGGCCCTGATTTGCCCTCTAGCCAGTGAGAGGGAGGTGCCAAATGTCCTGACCAGAATCTAAGTGAGGTCAGGTGGTGCATGTGCCAGCACTTCACCTGTCAGAGGGAGCAATACAGCTGCCCCCTCATTCCAGAATGAGTTTTGATCTGGAATAGTCAGTTCTGGCCTTAAACACAGTATCTTTCTGTACCAGCTCCATTCCTATCTCCTCCTTTCCAGATTATCCAGTTAACAAACAGAAAGTTCCAAGAAGTCAAAAAACCCACCCAAACCCAGAGGTAACTCCTCCTGCCAGGAAGTAAAGACGGAGCCACAGCTGCAATTCCCTGATAACGCCCCTTGCAAACATCCCGGAGGGGGTTGTGTGAGTGGAAAACTGACACCAATTAAGCAACTCAAGCCTCTGGCTTTTCGTGTAAAGCAGGACCAGGCCGTGCCGGGTGTGGAGGCAGTGTCCCAAAGGCCACCCTTGCCAGGCTGTCACACCACACCCCAAGAGACGGCGGCGGGGCTGGGGCCGTGTCTGCCAGTGTCCCGAAGGCCACCTTTGCCAGGCTGCCACACCAGAGCCGTGCCCGAGAGACGGCGGCGGGGCCGGGCCGTGCCCGGCAGCCCCCGGCGCCCGGCGGGACCTGGGGCCCAGCCATCCCTGCTGCGGGGCCGCCCTGTGCCTCTGTCCTTTGTGCTGCAGCTGCGGCCGCTCAGCGAGCACAGCACACTGCACTTTTCTTGTTGCTATTTTATGGTTTCACTGACTTTTTCTCAGATGTCACCCACAAGGTAGCAAGAGATGGTGAACTGCTGCATCTTGAGTTTCATCTTACCCAACTCCCTCAGAGAATTTCCTTTATCACTGTTAATAATGGAACTGAAAAGCTGCCCACAACTCTGGTTGGCAAACAAAACAGTCAAGCCTTAGCAACACGGTTTTAACTGATTTCACTAGGAATTAACACGAGCAGAGCAGTACCCTTGAACAGCGAATCCACAGAGTATATTACAATTAACAGCAAGTTTATCTCATTGCACAAAAAATTGTAACATTTCTAATGAAGCACAATATTGGGTGGTATTGACATTTTCATGTATTTTCATCTTTTTACAGAGAACAAAAAAATGTATTTTCCTATTCTACCGACAGAACATTTAAAAATAATTCAGTATTTTATGCTAACGCACCAGACTATGGCAGTGTTACAGCAGAAACATGGAGTCTTAAACATATTTGGGACACAGGGACTTTGTTTCTTTTCTTTATGATGATTCTGCATCTCCCAGTCCTGATGTATGTGTTTAACACTCAGATGTTAAAAGGTTGGAAAGAACAAATAATAAATTCAAGGTGCTGTGCTTTATTTTGGAATACTTTTTAGGTCGTAAATCATTATTGCCAATCTTTAACATCAGGAACACAGAAAAATTTGGGCTGAGAAAAGGCATAGGAACAAAAAATAGAAGAGTAAAGCAAAGTCTCTAGACTGCAGGCCACTTGCCAGCTGCTTCTTACATCAACTTTCAGTTCTGCTGCTTGCTTTGACTGTAGCAAAAAGATAAACATTTTCTTGTTGCAAGTTAACAAACACTGCCATGCGTGACAAGTTGATAAGGGGTATTAAGAGTATATCAGGAGTTTATTAGTTCATTTGAGCAAGAGATAAACATGGTAGAAAGTTCTGATGTGCTGCTGAAAAATGAAAAATAACTGGTCAATGCCAAAAACTGTTCTGCTGAAAAAAGGTTTTCTATTCTTAGTGACTGGAGCTTTTATTGCTATAGACAATATTTCTTTCTGTTTGTAGTAAATTCCTCAGGGTGTACAACTCACACCACTGCTCTGTGGGTCTGTATTTTCAGGTGATAAAGATGTAGCAGTCTAAATTCTACACTCATAAGGAACTCTGTTAAAAGTCATGGCACAAGAGGCAGAATTTGGTTTAGTGACTTAGTCACTTCTGCTCGATGTATTTTCACGTTTACTGCAGATGTTGAGATCTTGTTTCCATGTTTTTGCCTGTTGTAGTTATTGAAAACTAAATATGGTGTATTGAAGTATCCCTTGATTTAGCACTTGCCTAATTAAATTTTTGCCTGATTATTTTTCTGATGTTGGCCTACATGCCTTACAATAAATTGATAATGTTTGACTCTTGATATTGTCGCCAAATCTGTATTTGAACCAAGATCTGCCAAAGTAAATATTAAAAATCCTGCCATACATCCCAAATGTCACTTTGAGTTTCCTTTTTGTAAGGCCATGCAGTATAATATAAACAAGGAAAAACAAAGAGATAAGGCAGTGATGTAGGATCAGCGTTTACTGGCAAAACCTGGATGTGGGTATATTAATCACAGATGATAAAAACATAAGGAAAAAGGTCTTCCTAGATTGCAGGAAGAGACTTACATCCTACACTGTAATGACTTTTTTGTATCATTTATCTTATTGAACAATTATTTTAGAAAATTTTTGATTTTTTTTCCTTACAAAAGTAACCATACTATTCTATAATCCCTTTCCCCCACTAAGACAGACTTTAAGGCACCATTGACATTTGTGGTATGCCAATTTTTATGGCTCTAGAGAAATAATAATAACACATTTAGGAGAAAATTCTGACATTTTGTCTGGCAAATGTTGTTACACTTTGTCAAAGGCATAAGAAGAACTTATTTTAATATCCTGTCTCACAATATGGGGTAAAAGGGACAAGAAAATTAGGATAAGATCAAATGTACACTTTAGCAAGATGTGATCAGTGACCAGTCAGGTAATATTTTCAGTTATTTGCAAGACTTCAATGATTCCCAGATGCCTGAAGTAGGGCAAGGGTAAGGACTAGGAACTTCTGGATTTGATGGTTGCTTGGCACTGTGGAATGTAGGTACCTTTGCCCATTGTATAAGAATTGTGTCCTTTGCCTTGGCTTCCCACTGGGAGCTCACAACTGAACACACTGACAGTCTTTCAGGACTTCCTTCCTGCTTTATTGAGGGCACAGCCACGGGAGATGCATGTGCAGGATGTTTATGGAAAAGAATAAAAAAGTTTTACAGCAACTGAATGCTCACGGGAGAGTGTCACACATGCAGATATTTGGTGAAAGTAAACACACTCCTGTCTGTTTTGAAGGAGAAGGAGCAGGGGCTTTTTTTCCTCTGTATTCTCAGACACTGAATCACATTCTGCTACAAGACAGAAATTGTTTGTGTGCAGATGCTTGGCTTCCTTGAAAATATAAACAGTTTTCTTGGTAGCATATTTATTCACCATATTAATATTAGTTAACTAGGGGTTATTATTTTTTAAATTGAACTACTCTGAGGCTAATAGCATAGAAGTATTGCTATTGGCATGCTAGATATTTTCAATTAATTAAATAAGTTCAATAATTTAATAAATTATTTTTCAATCAGTTATTTATTACATTCACATATTTAGTTGCTTATTCTGGCTTCTTCTGATTATCCGATCTTGAATATTAAAACTTAAACAACAGACCAGACAGTGACATGTACATGTAAATTCATTCATGGGATACAGCCTTCATAAAACAGGACACTAAAATTAGAGGTCTCTTGATACAGGAGACAGTTCCACTATTAAGCAACTGGTGCTAAGAGCAGCTCTAAAAGATTCAGAATGTGAGCAGTCTGACAAGATGGTCTATAAGGTGTACATTTCAATTTAAGTCTTTTGTGAAGTTAAAAGCTTCTTGCAGTGCAATGAAATTCCTCCAAAGTGTGTGGTATTTCAGAGCAGCAGGCCTTTGTATTGTGATAATCAGCAGGTATCTGTTTTGTCATAGTCTATATTGTGATAATCAGCAGGTAGCACATCTTATGAAACTACTGTACCTTGACTGTGGCATGAAGAAAGCAGGATACCAATGGATCATCATTCCACTGGCTTTTTAGCTGTGGATCACGGGAATTTATGCAGGCCCGTATCATAAATAGTAACCTGTGAGAATGCAGGAACAAGGAGAAATGTCCCAGATGAGCAGACTGGCTGCCTACAGGAGCATCACACTGCTTAAAGAATCAACTGTCTTTCAAGTTCACACCAACAACTTAGCTGAGGGTATTTCCTAAGATGAATAGATCACATTTGGCAAGCACAGAAAACAGGCAGATAGTATTTGTCTTCTGAGGTTTAAGAATATTTTGCTTAGTTTGTGCTGTAAGGAGCTAATAAAACTAAGATAAAAGAGAAGAGAATATTGTTTGATAACATTGTCTTAAATTGGGTCTGACAGATTTAATGTTTAGGGTAAAATAATGCTCATATATCATAAAAGATCATGGTCTAACACTTTAGACTCATTTTGCTGCCTAAGGCAGATTTTTTAAACTTTTTAAATCAGGTTCTATTAGGTTAGGTTGGGTCTCATACATCACTGTAAAAGTAATCTACAAAGGCACTTCAAGGGCCTCTTCATTTAAAACAATAGGCCAGCAGCATTTTTTTTTTTGAGGATGCTTATTTGGAGAAGGCCCTGATTCTGAAACTCCTTGTTTCAGAATGTGTTGTAGGGAATTCTGTTTATTTGGAGGTAGAGAAACTGCTCTGAAGTAATGGCTCTGAGGTGGTGCACCAGGAGTACTGCACAGGAACTCATCCCAACAAACTCTGGTGTTTGCTCAGATAATGCACCTCATCTGCTCGTACATCATGTATTCCAGTACTGATTAGAATTACATAGAGTTCCTTCTGAATTTTAAAAATAATATAGTATGAATTAAGAATCCTCACAGATTTTCATGAAACAGACATAAATCTTGCAAGACAATAAACCTTTTATACAAAGGTGCTGTTTAGTTGTATTTGTAGCCTTACCTCATACAAACCCAAGTATAATTTGATCCTCTACATTTAAAACTGTACATTTCCATATTGGAATTGTTTTAATAACAGATGTGTTAGTTAGGCATTGAAAAACACATATGATGTCCCTGAGTAATAATTCGGTCTTTATTGCAGTAAGAGCTCCAAGACACAAGAAGTGGTAGCAAAGAGAGGGATCTTCCCAAATCTGTCCAACCAAAGTACTGTCAGAATCATTCTCTAAGTATGTGCTGCTTCAGTATGTGGTTTTTAATCATTAAAAAGTGCAGTCTTTTGTAACTTGAAGATAAGGACTTTAATGAGAATTTTTGTGAATGTATTACTTTCCTGTAAAAATACTTGGAACGCTTCGTTAATCCTAGTAAAGCAGCAAATGGAATGTAAAGATGAATGGAATTGAAAGAATAAAGTCCTCCTCTATGGAAAAAAAATACTACAGAGCTGAATGGTAAGTTCTTTATAGAGGAGTATAAACTGAGTTGAGCATTAGAAAGTATTCCTACAGAGCATGACTAGTTTAGCTCTTAGTAAAGTAACAAATTTTAAAAATTTAATAAATCTTTATTAAATTATTTTTGATAATATGTGAAATACCTTATCTGTCCTCCTATAAATGAAATAACTATTTCTACTTAATTTTTAGATTTACAGCCATATTAATTGTTTTTAGGCAAGGTCTAAATGTAAGTGATTAAAATAACGAACAAACATTTCAGAATGGAGGTAATGTATTGTACCTGGTTCTGCCTCATGGTAACAAATGATCACTTAAGAAGCAAGACCTAACCAGTACTTATTTAGATATATATAGCTATATATACACACTTATGGTTTGCTTTAGTAGATGCAAAGGAAATACCCCTTTTCTATAAAATCCACATTTTAATGATTGTAGGGTTACTTAACAGCTTAACCCCCCTAAAGACAGTGTCTGGTTTTGTAGGTAAATCTAGATTTGGAGTAGAATCTTTCAAAACTCAGCAAATTCCTCTTTGAGGAATTCCTACCTACCTTAGATGCTTATCATGTGAGAGGATGAATAACTCTTTGACAGTACCCATTACTCTTCACTGATAAACAGTCTTCTTGTTCATCATGGTCCCTAGACTTTAGACACCCAAAGTAAGGAGGGATTAATTATCCTTAAAGTCACTACGTTCCTTAGAGGATTAAAAAATGAAAAGTCAGCACCTTATTTTTCTTACATACAAGATCAGAAGAAATCCAGGAAAAAAAAGGAGTATTCTAATATTTTCTCATTTTGGCTGCCTACTCTGTTTATGACACTGCTTTATAAACTGCACAAATCTATTCCTGCAACCTACAGATACTCTATATGACAACAGAAAACTGAGCATGAATATAGAAAACATCATGCATTTATCATGCAGAAATAATTTCCACCTATAAACACATTCTAAATTGTACTAGACAAGGCTAATATCACATAAAAAATAAAGCAACTAGACATTTGATTCACAAGAAATAACACGATCAAAGATAAAGTCTAAATGACAAAACAGTAGTTGCCTCTGTAAAATTACTGGCAGTAAGATTTTTATGTCATTATTATCATATTGATAAAACTTTCTACAGTATAGGAGTGTACAGTAAACACTGTGTTGTAAAAATCCCTGTGGTATAAGTTATAATGAAACTGTTGAATTTCTTTAATTAGAGAATCCGTACTGAAAATTAAGAACAGCAGAAACAGGTGTCTCTATTACCTGACATCTCTACAAGGCTTTGAAATCAGAAATTGATCTGCACAACCATAAGTTTAGCATACCTTCAAATAAATAGATTTGTAAAAGACCATTTTTCTTGTAATGAAATATAGCAAATGTTATTTTTACAGAACATTTTATTCTGAGTCCCTATTTCTATATTTCATCCTAAAAATCACTTTTATAAATTATGAGTGTCACATAGATTGGTGTGAATTAAAACCCAAATCTCAATCTATGAAAATTGTCTTGATTTGAATAGGCTGTTTTGCTTTTAAATCAACTGGAAACCTGCATCAAATTCCCTTTAACACATTCAGTGTGCCTGAGCTGATTTTGGTTTCTATTCAACACAGCAAATAGTACTGGTGACAGGTAATAAAATGAAACTTGAGAGATTTTGGCCGTGATTCATGTGGAATCTGGAGAATTAGTAAGTCTGAAGTATGTGAAACCAGTACAAAAGTGAAGGAATTATCCATGCTAACATTTTCATGCCTGATTATTTACCAAAGTGAAAAGTTTTTGCTGTATTCATAAAACTAAAATCCCAATTTATAAAACTGTGCTGAACAAGGAAGGTTCCCTCTCCTATTAAATGCAGAGGGATTAAACATTGGAGACTGTAAATACTGGTTGATAAAAATGGCTGGTGCCTGTCCCAGAGGAGGTTCTCTCTGGAACACAGACTCTGATAGCTGGATTAACACACTGAATAAATAAGGATGATGACCTTCTAGATATTACTACTGGAAATTTCTTTGTACTCATTCCTCTGGAATACTCCTGTTGGTTTAGCAGGAGAGGGCACAACAAATTAACCGTAAATCCTACACTTAATTCTGCATTTAAACAGGCTCCTTTGCTGCAGCGGGAGTTGCCACTGTAATGAGAATTTGTGTGTGTGAGGGCAAAGTGTCCCACAGCTCTGTATCTGTACACCCCTTCACACCAAACACTGTCTGGGCCGGGCTGTGACCTCAGGCAAGAAGGAGACTGCTTGACTCTGTTATGAAAAAGCATGTTGCCTGATTACTGGAAAATTATTTTTACATTATTCCAGTAGTTGGACCAAATAAAGAGCTGTTGTGATGTTATCCCAGAGACACATCTCTGGTACTTGCTTTGAGCTGCAGAACACTATCAAATTAGTTGCATAATCCAGAAGTCATCTAGGAAAACTACATTTTGTCCTTAAAAACTTAAATTCAGATGCATTGCTTGTAGGTGTTGTTTCACACTTCGCACAACAAATAATTTGATTCTATGTTTCAATTATACAAATATACATTTCCACTGAATATTTACACTCTTCTTAACACCCATTATTAATGTAACTCTTACTCCCTATCATAGAATGGATTTTTACCTGTAGCATAAGGTTTATCCTTAAAGCAACTGCTTGACTATAGTGAATAATGTAAAAAGCACATTTTCAGTGCAGCCACCTTAAACAATGACCTACATGAATCACTAGTGCTTAGTGACAGAAAACAACTTGGTTAAGTTTGCTCTAAGGTCTTATAACTCTTGGATTGAAGTTTTCTGGCAAAATCTTCATTAGCTTGAATTAATTGTGATGACCTCTTATTCACCAAAACAAAGTACACATACACAATTCCATCAGAATTCCTCAAGTCTTTGCCAGCATGGAAAAATTGCAATAGAAAATCTTTTAAGGATTTACTGGAAAAGGCAAACTCTGTTGTTAGCCTAAGAGTCTCTCCTAAAATGCAATAGTTTAGTTAAAATACATAGGAGAAGCCTTCGTGGTGCTCTCTGCACTCGATTTGACTGCAGCCAATACTATTAATCCTCTAATGTCATAAATACTGTAGGAAAGACATGCTAATAAAAAAGACAGCCTTGACACCATTTATCATGTGTAGGAGTGTATAAATACTGCAGAAATCTCTCTCACTTTTACAAGAAAATCAGCTTTACAACAATTTTCTGAGAGACTTTACTATAATTTCACTGTGAAAAATATTTATACTCTAAAAATCTATTTAAATAACCACATGACTTTAGTTTTCATTATTATATCTATGTCAGCTTTTAATGAAAGACTTATGGATGTGTTATTAGTGTTTCTGCTATCTGTTCTGTTTGTGGGAAGGTTTGGTTTAGTAATGAAATCTTCTCCATTTGAAAAAATGCATTTCAGCCTTATGTCAGAGCTTTGTAAACCTAGATTGGTTTGATATCTAAAATTGTCTTACAGCTGGGAAAAACAGGTATCTCCTAATCAAGACACATTACCATGAGATTGTTCAAATTAACTACTGCTTACAAAAATGCCCAAGTTACTTACATTTAGAAAGATTTAGCAAATAGCTGTTCTCTCATAGAAGCTCGCTGCAGAGCACTCTGTGGGGAACCCCATTCTGTTTGTGGAATTTAAGGGCACTGGTGGAATTTACAGAGTCCATACACCACATTCCTAAAATGTTGATAAAGACTGAGTTTCAGTTACTTACATGAAATTTTTAAAGGTTGTCAAAATAAATACTGCAAGTTAAAACTCAGCAAAATGTAGTATTGTTTTTACAATAATCTCTATTTTCCAGGTATTTGTAAAACTGAGTTGTTCAGCCCATTTCCTATTATGAAGAAATTTTGAATTATGCATAGTAGCAATACTCATAAAGAAGAAGACAGTAAATATAGAGGTGGCTTTGGCTCCAAAATCTAAATCCTAAACCTGTATAAAATTGTAGAAGTGGTTTTCTATTTGTGATATATAAACGTGTTATTCTTCCCTGTGCAAACTCTGCTTTTGCAAGAAGCTCTGTAATCTTCATCGAGCATAATGCAGTGATGGAACTCCAGAGAGGAACCGGACTGCCTGGATACAATGCCATGTAGAACTGAGGAATTTTTATTCTTTTTACTCAACAGAAAATAAATAAAAGTGTATTTTGCTGTTGTTTTACAATGCTTATGGGAAAATTAAAATATTGAAATTTTGTCATAATCCTTGTTTTGCTTATTCTTTTCTTATGGGTAAAATATTCGGTTCTGTTATTTAAAGCTATGTTGAAAACTGAGGTAATTCGTGTCTGTGCAAGTGTCAGGATTATGTATATTATGTATATTTAGATATTCACAATGAGTATAACTTTGGAATGAGAATAAAACATGAATGAAATACTTTTCCCAATACAAACTGTACAGATTTTTGAAAGACTATATAATCCTCACAAATGTCCTAGGGCCCACTTTTGTCTGGGGCAGACACCTTCTTGGCACACACAATGACTATACGAATAAATGCTAGTAAATAAGAGATCTCTAGCTAATAGTAGCAAAGATATAACCTATAGTAGTAATGGAATTTACTGTATGTACTGCTATGGATTATACTTTTTCATTGTATGACTTTTTTATTTCAACCACAACTCAACAGGATGGTAAAGGAAGGTGTGAATGCACATAAATGTGAGATGTCGTGACTAAGCACAGGAATGTAATGATAGGAAATTTTTCCTACAAATCACCTCTTTTCAAGAAGCTTTAAACATAGTTCCTCCACAGAACTCAAACCAACCCCCTGATGCAATATTAAAGTGAGTGGCCTGCCTGTGTATGTCCCTTTCAGCATCATTCCTTATAACTGCTTTGTACGATACAAGACTGCACAAAAAGGAGTTTGCTGTGACCCCACCTTTGCAGTTCCCACAAAAGCTACCACTGAAACCCTCAGTGCTTGCCAGAAATCTCAGCATTGGGAAGGCTAAGGAATTTGCCAGCATGGTTTAAGGAAGCCAAGAGGATCACCAGTTATATACAACGATTACATTTTTGCCTGCTGATATTCATCCATTCTTAAAAGGAAATGAAACAATATGTGTTTTACTTCTCTCATGCTTGTGAATGCAGATTCCAGTTAAAAAGTGATGATGGTTACAGCTTTTGTACTTTCATTTTCCCCTCCAATTTGTCAAATACAGTGAGATAGAGCACTAAAAAAAGAAGAGGAGAAAAGAGGTGGCAAAGTATCTAAATATAACCAAGATTGTTTATATCAATGAGCTCTGCAGAAGGATAGCGTGTTTATGTGACTGTCTCAGGGAGTTGGTTTGCAATGCTCACTTATGCTGTGCATCCCTTATTGTTAATATTTCAAAGGCCTTTTCAAGGCTCTAAAGATACAGATCAAAACTTAAATTATTAACTCAGTTGTGGAAATTGAAGTATTGAAGCTGACTGACTCTGTCAAGTCAATATTTACTATTAGAAATAGGATTAGATTTCATGTCATCCCTGCAAATCTTACATCCAGTATTGTCCACCTACCACACTGTGACACATGTTCATGTGTTTGGGTTTAAGTGCTTAGTACCCAGGGAAGAGCAATCAGGCAAATGACTAAAAATTTCTTAAGGATAACCCAGACATTGAACATAAAATCCCCTCACATTTCATGTTACAATTCTCCTCACTACCATTTCTCAGGAATGTTCTGATTCATCCCTGGGGAACACTTTGTGTGCTGCAATTTAACTTTATATTTCTGTCATGGTACCAGCAATGTGCCAAAACAGCGATGTCCCCACACCCCGCGTGTTGCGCGCTGCTAAACCAAACGTGCCCTGTCCGCTTCCATCCCTGCTGTCTGTCACAATTATTATTTTTTGTAAGATAAGAAAATCTCATTTTTACCACTGGAGAGCCAGGCTGCTTAGGTCACAAGATTCTCTTGGCTTAATCCTTGCGTATGAATCATGAACTTTCCCTAATAAGTACCGGCATTCTTCAGATGATCAAGCTAGCTTACAAAGGCTTCCAGAGCTTTCCACATGAATTATCACCATGTTCAGAGGATCTAAAGCAGCAGCTAATTAGGAATTATTAAGACTGTAAGTTGTTTATTCTAACTTTTCCTTTCTGTCCTCTATTCCTCACTCTTAATGTGGGTTGATATTGTAAATGGCAATAATACAACTCAGTTAAAAAAAAAACAGCAGATGAAAAGAATTATGAAAAATATAAATAAAACTGAAATTTTTGTGAAAAATTGGAAACAAATTTGCCTGCGTGCTACACTAGAATGGGTCAAAAGTAAGCTATAAATGGCCACAATTTCAGTTCAGAAAAAGCTTTTTTCTCACATTTATTGTCAGAAAATTGTAAGATAACTAGACTAATAGTAAGCCTCTACTCTGAAAATAAATGACTTACAACTTTGCAAAAGTTGCAGAAGCACACACACTATTGAGTAGTCATAGTAAATGCCAGTGATTAAGTAAGTATTCTGTTAGGAATAAATAAGAGAAAGACTTTCAAAAGAAAAAATAATCTACTTCTTAACATTTGAAAGTGGAAACAGAATATTCACTCAAGATTCAGAATACAGAAAATTGCTGAAATAAGTCTGGACTTCTAAGTACTTTCAATCTGGAAGTGTGACGGTCCTGGGCACCTCAGGAAAAAATTATATTCTAGCACCAAATTTAGACACTAAATCTAGTAAAAGTAGAACAATTAAAAGCCTATTAAGTTTAGCTACCAAAATGATAATTTTTAATCTTTTACAAGGATGAGCATATCTAAATAAAGATGGGGTTAATTCTTCAAACACTATTTTAAGTGTAGCACAGCATGATAGCAAAAGAGTGTATTTTATATTTGGAAAAAAATAAGGAGATTTGTGCTTAACTGGCAGTTAATTAACAACATATATATGTGGATCAATTATACGTGTAAGAATAACAGGACACACCCAAGTCATAGTCAAAAATCCTTTGGGAACTTCTGTGAACACAGCAAATATTTTTACAATAGCAGTGATTAATTAAAGGAGAAAGCCCTGAAAGGAAATCAGAAGTGAGTCAAAACCATTAGTGGTTACTCATATTTATCATCCAAAGTGAGTCAAAATCACCAGGCGTTACTCTCATATTTATCATTATATAAACTGTAGTGTAAGAATGCAGTCAAGAGGAAAAGAAGAAACAAGATGAAAAGAGCAAATCCATCTTTAATATTTTTTCCAAAGAAAGAATATTTGAGAAGAGTACTACTAAAAGTAGCATTAAATAGAAAATTCTTCTTTAAGCACCAAATGAGTTCTGAAAAAGAACTAAAACGAGTGGAATAACATTCCAGTTTGTTTTTCAGACAAATCCTTTAAAATCAAATTCAGATTCTGTATGTAGATGTTTACAAACTTTTAAAATGCACAAAAATATCATAAAGGTTCAGTACAGCCCTTTTTTGAGGCATAATTTAGTGACGTACTTGAACAAGCGAGTAGCTGAACATGAGTCTTGCTTCCAAGGACTTGCATAATTTAGCACCCAGGTTCAGGAAATGACTCTAAGTAATACCAGCCTGATTCAATAAACTGTTTGAAGACACTGGGTACTGAGCATTGAATTTAATATTTTCTATGTACGTAATCAGATAAACAGAATCCTGCTCCAGAAAGAAGGTGTCTCTGCAGAAAAAGAAACATTCTCTGCTTCTATTAACTGTTTTCCTGACAGACTGCAGTATACAGAAATTATGCAGAAAATCTAGCATCCGTGGGTAGAGATCTATGCCATCCCTGTCTTAAAAAGCATTATTTATTAGGGATAAGCTCAAGCCACTTATGTGAGAGCTACAAACAGATAATCAACACTTTAGGAAAAAACTTTAATGTATTTTTTCCAGACTTGGTGAAAAATACTGCAAAGTCTTGTAAACACTTCATAGCATCATGCAAAAATTTAAACTAAAATTGTAGGCTACCACTGTACTGAGTGTTCAGAGGACAAGTGTAAAGTTCTCCAGAAGCTGTACTGTTTGATTGTTAAGTCTTTTTGTCCTGTTCCTCACTACCTCTGAAAATATTTTGTTTTGTTTTTATGGAAGGGTACAAATGTGCAGAAACTGTTTCACAATTCATATTAAAAAACCCCAACTCTAAAGCTCTGCATTCAACAAAACACAGCATAACATCTTAACCTAATAAAGTACTGCCCTACTTTCTGATTTGTAGACCTCAAAATAGGAATTTAAGTATTTTACTTAGGCACTGGGGCAAAATTACTTCCTAAGACAAAAAAAAATTGAAAAAATTACCTTATCTTGGTACTCCTTCCAGTCCTAGAAACTGTAGAACCAGAAACTGTTTCGAGACGTGACAATGGACATGATGTGGATCAGTAATGGGAGTCACATTCAATTACTGTTGTACAATGGTATTCAGTAAGCGGAAAGGACGACAGAAAAGAAACATTTCCAATGCTGGTTTTTTCCTTTGGATGAAATGAGCTTGTGTAGAGTTACAAAAATGAACTAAAATTATAAGGCCAGAGTACAGGCATGGCATGCTCCACGAAGAACCTGTTTATATCTTCCATATGCTGTACAAACACAAAAATAATGATGTATCTGAGCAAAAATACTTTTTATTTATGAAGAGAAAATTATTAATAAAACTATTTTGAGATTGCATTAAAAGCAACAATGATAAAAATAAAGGTAAGTATATAGCAAAAAGTGAGATGGTTTTGAATGCTAGACAGGTACACAAATTATTTCCTAAAACTTCTATCAGTTACTATTAAGTGTGCCATTTTTTATGGCTCATCTTTGCCCAGAGCTCCATCATTGATCCAGTGCAGATTGTTGATTAATTCTTCATATTCTCTGTGTATGACTATATTAAAGTGTAGAAAAGTAAATATACACAGGGCTTACACCATCTTCCTTTTCAGTCAGCAGTTACATCTCTTATTTATTTTGTTTAGTCTCTCTGAGGGACAAGGGAAGGAGAACAATAGATTTCCTCTGAAAAATACTGCTCGTAATATATGATATCTACTTCCAAGTATTAAATTCAACTTAATATATGCAGTGATCAATAGATATGAACTTCATGGGGCAGTGAGGCAGTAAGGCTACAGCGATTAAACACTACCATAAGTCACAAGTACTGCTGGTGGCTGCTCTCTGTCGTTCTAGAACCTTTCTCTGAGGGTTTTCTCTTGCCTCATGTACCAGTAGATTCACATTATAAACCAAACTGATTTTTTTCTTATGCATGTAATATATTTTAATATATAAGTTCAGCAATGGCAATTGCATCAGTTTAACATTCAACACATATCTCTTCTTCATGATCTTAACTTATCTACCTTATTTATTATCAGATAATGCATATGTATATGCATAGGATTCTTACCACATTCCATTACTGTTTATGAATTTTAAAAGCAAATGAGTTAATTTTTTCTTCATAACAAAGAATCACTAGGAGAAAACTGATAGAGAGGAAATGAAGCAGGGGAACAGAAAAAAGTAAGAAATGAAATCCAAGTTTCTAATGCAGGGATGTAATGCCAAGAAACTGCTCCAGAGAAACTCAGTAACTGCCAGCTTTTCTACCTGTTGCCAAGAAAATGTTGCTGTGTTCACTGATCCTGTAATTAAACTGAGAATGTTCTGAAACAACTTCTTCTGAATTGTGTCATCTTCTGTGAACGGGGAGGGAGCTTCATTCCTATAACACACCAATAGAAAGATGGTTCTTCTCTAAAAATTAGGTAGAAGAGCAAGCTTGGTTTAATCATGAACACACATTCTTTAAAGAAAAAAAAAATCTGGAAAGAGAAATCTTATTGCCTACAGACCTTTGGAGGGAAGCACAGAACTGTAACTTGCATCGTTCAAAATACTAACGTGCAGGGCAAAAAGTTTAAATAGATATCCTTTAATGCCCTGTAAAAACAGCAGTCTTGCTGACTTCTGCTGTTTTGTCAACATTTTAAAACATGAGTTACTAATTGTAGTGTCTTGCAGCAAATTCTTGCTAGGACTTTTGATATTTAAGTTACTACAATTATCCATGCTAGTCAAGGTATTTGTATACAAGTATGTCAATAAGCCAGATCATACCAGTATACTCCTGTTCCCACATTTTATCTTGTTCAGTCCAATGTTGGTTAACCATGATTTCATAAAGGCTGACTATATTCTCTTCACCTCTACTGTAGTCCTCTGGGATCTTCTAGTAAAGCTTTATTGTACTTTGCACAGCTTTTCTGCTTTCCTCACGCTTTTACACCTGATGGGTTAATGAAATGTTGGCTTTTCTTAGCCAAGTCATTCTTTGCTCTGTGGCTGGCTGTGCTAGGCAGGACAGTGGCCCTCTCAGACATTTGTCACACGAAGCACTGAACAGTTGGAGTTGGAAGGGATGTCTGGAGATCATGTAGCCCAGTCCCCCCGGTGAAGCAGGTACACCTAGAGCAGACTGCACAGGATCGCATCTTTATTGGATCAAGAAATGTCTGGATCACCTAATAAAAGTGTCAGAAAGACCTTGCTTCCAATACAGTTCCTAATACTCTGCAGCAGATACCTGGAACTCCAGTGGAAGATACCACTGCTCCCTTATTGTTTCTGTGTGCTTCCTCGGTACATTCCTACCAAACCCCTCAAAGCAAAAACATCCCTGTGTAGTCTTACTACTTCTATGAGCTCCATTCAACTCATCCTTAGATTCACAGCTCTACAAATCAATACAGTACAACTTCCTTTAAAAGGTCCTTTGCATCACTGGATGCTTTGCCATCTCAACGTGAGCTCTGCAGTTTAAACTATCTTGTCATAGACTTTAAGCCACTTTACTGAACCCTCTTTTTAAAGATACAATACTTATGGAACTAAGAGCTACTGTAATTAACAGCAGTTTTAATGCCATTCCTGTCATGAGAGGAAATTTAATTTGTCTTTGTATCTAAATGATCAAATATGAAACATGTTTTTGTTTGGTCATTAGTTTCTTCAATCTTTTTCTTATTACCTATAATTATGAAACTAAGTATTTTATTTATAAATAGCAGTAAAAATGTCTGCTTCTACACTAAGTTCATTCTCTAATTGCTTGGCTGTAATTTATTAAAATTATGTCTTGTATGCCAGCACTTAGACTCTTTCTACAAAGAAGCCAGGGAAAAAAATAAACATAGTCCATAGTATAAAAATATTAATGATTAACTCACAATTTCCAGTTTTCCTATTCATTTTTGTTAATTATCTCAACAGTGACTGAAAACTGATCATCAAGAAGGAAGACCTCAAAAAGCTGGTTGAGGAGTGTGTGTGTATGCTTGATAGCCAAACTGAAAAAAAAAATTTAAAATAAGAAAATATTACAGATAGTGCCCAAAGATGACAAGTCAACATCTCTGCCGTGTGCTAGCTGGTACAAATTTTGAGGTAGTCTGTTTGTTGCTCATGACCAATCCTCTCTTCAGGTCGAGGAAGCAAAACATACCCTGTTAAGCACCACACTTCAAATCATACCCAAGGGTATGATCCCACGGACTAAGGATCTCTCTGCTGCAGACCTAATCAAACACAGATTTTCGTTCTTGTGCAGAGGTTCCCTAATGGCACAGAACAGCCAGAGCTGAGAACATTCAGCCCATGATGCATTTTAGCTACGATCCCCTCACCTGTTCCTTGCTATACCTCTGAGCCAGGAGGGATTTGAGGGGAAATATAGCTGTTGCATTTGTGTGGAGTTAAGCTCAGAAGCCTTTTGCATCAGAGGTATTTTACACCTGTCAAAAGCATCTGTAACTGGCTCCAGCTGTGGAATTACTCCAAGCCAGAAAGAGAGCTACTTCCATAGGCACCTGAAACTTTAGGAAGGTTGAGCACTGAAAAGCTTCTTGCTCTCAAAGTAACTTTCTGATGATGACATGAGACCTTAAGATGACTACACTCAAAATTTACAAACCAGCACCTAAAGTTATGCAAGACATAACTGTGAATGACTGAATGAAGATGTGCAAACAGAAGAATACTTCCTCCTTATTGTTATGGAAGTATTTTTCAACTTTTCATAAAGACTTTTTTGCTGTTCTCGCATGAAAGAAGTGTTTGGATTTGGACTCCAGAAGACTTTATCTGAGTTGTTCTCAATATCTTTTCTTTGATCCTCTTCCCCACGTATAGCAACTGTCTGAATGTGCAGGCTGACAGGTTCACTCTGGAGCAAGAGCTGAGCACAGCTGGCACCCGCACTCTGCTTCATTTGCAGGAGAGTTGCTTTGTTTTAATTCTGTGTTGGCTTGTTCAGTTGATGAGTAACAGATCAGAGTCATTCACCAGACAGAAAACTCTGCTACTAATCTACCTCCAAAACAAAACTCAGAAGCAGAGCCAGGTCACTCTTACTTTCCTGGCTTGCATCAGTCCTGCTCTTTCTTGCTGATATCAGCACTATCCACTGACTTCAGTGGACGTGAATATGCCCAGGTGGTCCATTACTGATCATTGCTTCTATTCCTGACATCAGCTAATTAATTCTTGTACTTCCAAGCCAAGATTTGGACAGTTTAGCACAATATGAACAGTTAGCTGTTGGTGCTAATTCATTATCACCTGTTACTTCTCAAGCTGTCAGCACTGGTTCCAAATGCATCTCTTCACATTTTCACTGCTGAGCATTTCCACTTGCTATGGACCAAGAAGCAAAAGGTTTCCACAGCTGATAATATTATGAGTACTTTTCAACCACCACTAAATCTACAGCAAGAGTAACACAAAAACTTTTGTATATATTTTGACTTGCTGCAAGAAAGGCCAGAAGACAGATGCACAGTTATATTGCACCTGTTCAAAAGAGACTATGTTCTGTAAATATTGGGTTTTCAATAGCCTTTCCAGTTGCCATCAGGAGAGCTAATAAAGCTGGCTAGCAGGCAGAGCTCAGCTTCTTTGAGCTATTGCTTGTTACAGTGCTCTCATCCTCCTTTTGTGACTCTGTCCTCATGCCTGCCCTTACAGCAGGGCTCACTGCACACTCACAGAGACATGTGTGAGAAGCCATCAAATTTCACAGAGGCGACATTACCAGCACAAAGCATCTTGTGTGAGATGTGACATCTCACAACTTGCACAAGGTTCTTAATCACATTATTCGGAGAGGGAAATTCAATCTGGCATAAAGCCCTTAATGTTGCCAATGTATGACCTAGATTGCATTTCCCTAGATAGTTTATGAGAATGTTATTTGAGACGTTTTTCAAAAGCCTTATTAAAATTAAAATATACAACTGCCTATTCCTCATTCACAAGAGCTGCTACCCTGTTGTAGAGGGAAATCAAACTTGCTTAACTTGGTTTGTTGTTCACAAATCCATCCTGTTACTCACTTCTTGCTTATCTTCTGGATGACAGAAAATTATTTTTCTTAGTTTATTCTACAATTTTATATTTTCAGACTTAGTGGTAAAGAAATGACTTGGATTTCTGAATAAAAGTAGTATTTGCAGTTAAGTTACAGGAAAATTCACCTGTTCTTTGTAGTCTGCAATAGTAAAAGACATCTAATCTGGTCAAATGCTTTTAAAATGGGTTTGTTTCTTCATTTTTCCTCTTAACCTTATATTGTCTTTGACATGCCTGACAACCCTTTACAACTCCAACAGGATAATGCTGTAGCAGCTTTGTGTTCCACTGTCTCCTTCCTTTTTGACACCTCCCATGACAATCAATTTCATATAATGCTATTACTAACCATTTTCAAATCTTCCACTTTATTAACAAATACATTATTAATGGCATTATTATTAAAATATGTTGTTCATATTGCTAATCTTCAAAATGGTTAAAAAATCCACTATTAGTTCATGCCTAAAATCCTTTGCAATAATACTGTCAAGTGAAAACTCTTCTTTCTATTCCAATGTATAGAAGCAAAACCTTTACAGCTGCATACGGTTTTAAATAATTAAAGAAATAACACCTTGAATTTCTTCTTCTATTACATGTTTTGATAAGTCAGTGAACCTTTGCAACAGGTGAAGTTGTCTTTGAGATTGAAGGCCACACCAAGTTCTTTTAGAGGAGAGAAGACATTAAATGATCTTTTTGTGAGGCAGATTGCATACTTGCCATTGTTTTACTTATGGGTTAAAGTTATGGGTTAAAATTAATTTGCAGGGAGTTTTGGATTTCCCTTTAACATCAAACTACAAACTATAAAAACTAAAAGTGATTTTTCTCTATGGATTTTTATTTTATGTATCACCACATACACCATTTGGAATGTAACAGTAAAAAGTGCTATTTATGTGCTCAAATGCATTCGTTTGTAAGAAAAGATTTGACAAATAGTGTATAGGTTAGTTCAATTGCTTACTTAACTGCACTGGTTGCGAAATACTGAACTCAAACCAGCTCACACAGGATTTGTTTAAATTTATCTCTGTTGGAAGAAATAAAACATATAATTTAATCCAAATTCCAATGCTGTACTCTGAGTTTTACTAGTACATGCCATCTAAAATGTATTAATAATGCCAAAAAATGAAACACTGAATGTTCTTCTATTTATTCTCCATGTATCATTTTCTCATTTTGGGAATCAGACTCTCAAGTGCTGGCAATTGAAATAATCTGAACCATAAGTTTTTGAAAGCTATTCCTTAGTATAGACCTTGATTACCTTTGTGGGTGGTGTTTCCTTGTATCTACATGAAAAAAAAAAAATTGTCATGACTCCTTTTTTTATGCCCCACCTACAACTCCCTTATTCTTACTAAAGGTTCAGGTAGAACGCTGTGTTTTTCTCCCCAGATCTCCTGATAAATACGACAAATGCATTTCATCTGTTTAGAAAGATGAATAAGCTTCAACTATGAGAAAGTAATATTGGCACACATTTTTGTTGGGCCTGAATTGTTAAGGGATTAACTATTACATTTATAAAGATTTCTGGACTATTACAGTAAACACTTCTTTGCTCAATGGATTTAGATGACAATTTACTAAGTAAATCTGCAGGCTCGTTCAGTTACATTTTTAGAGTGAATTTAACAAGGATGTGGAATTCTTTCTGGACAGTGCAAAAGAAATGGTCTTTCCTTTTTTAGTTGCTACCACATCCACATATTTCACACAGGCTTTCTAAAGAGGACTCTGCCAGCATAAAATACCAATTGGAAGACTTTCTCAATGCTTTCTATCATTGTAAGAAAACAAGGCAGAAGAAGCAGGACCCTTACTATCACAATTCAGAGAAATTGATTTTTTGTAGATATGCGAATAAAATTGTTCATCTAAATCTGCACTGTCTGTACAGTCTGGGGAAAATGGAAAACAGAAAAGCTGCCTTCCAGAAGTGACTACTTCTTTATGGGAAAAAAAACGGTGGCCATTCCCTGGGAACTGACTCTTCAGGAACTCTAGAGTAACAAACTGACCCTGAACAGCCAACTTTTAAGAAGGTGGAGTGAGAACATGGATACAGAAGAGATAGAAACTTAATCTCTGAGTTTAGCAAGGATCAGAACAATCAGCTCACAGAAATTACTGGGGAACTGGTCCACCAGAAATGGACGTTTGAATACACACAACTCATAGCTCTGAAATTAATGCTGGGGTTTTTGTTTGTTTGCTTGTTTTTAATTGGCGATTCCCTAGAATCAATCCTGCAGAACTACAGACAGCTGCAAACCAAATGTAAGCCTACAGGCAGTAGGCCAATTTGTACTGTGTAGCACATCATGCAGCATTGAAGACTATCATGGCAACAACATTGCTACTACGGAAATTTTTTGCAGCTAAATGCAGCTTTCATCTAAATGTTTGTAGGGTAATGTCACTTCACCAAAAGTCACATAAAGGATGCATCCTGTCTTACCAAAAAAATTGCTGAGAAGTTTAGACTCACATTCTTCACAATGAGAAATGTTCCTTAACATTAACATTATAACTTTGTCATTAGGAAAATACAAAAGAAGTACCTAAGATACATACATGCCACAGTACAACTGTGATTTTAAATCCACACATGCAGATAAATAAATGGAACCAAAATTTTTGGTAACAGTAATACCATGTTTTCACAGTGCAAAACTTGTGCCCAGAAGTTCAGAAATCTCATATTAGTACTGTAAAACATTCAAATGGCACTGTTCATCATTACAGCCACAATTTTAATCTGATTTGGTCTGCTGCCTTCAAACTCTGCATGGTCTTAAAGAGCAATTTTCATGATCTAAGTAAGTTCCTCTAAGACTGGCACTTCCTTCCTAGTGTTTTGGCACTTTGTTGTTTGGCTTTAAATCACAAAGCTAAGAGTGTCTCAAATACTCTATGTCATTATTTTGTCAATAAAGCTTATCAAAGTCTATATGCCAGGAAGCCAGCAAATCTGCTTTTAAGCACCAATATATCTCTGAAGCCTTAGGTGTTATTTCTGGAAACTACATTCCGGCATGACAATAACACTGCTTTAAGATGGACCACCTTCTGAAGGTAGCCCCAGTACAATTCAAGAAACTAATTGTGATTACTTATATATGTGTACTAAAAGGTACCCACCTATCCTAATCTTGTCCAGCTGTATCCATTGAAACAAGTTCCTTTTCAGCTTTCTGACAACACAGCCACTTCCCTATCGCTATTACCTTCCTGCTTTTGTGAATGTCTGACACTTTTTTCTATGTTCCATTTTCTTCTCAACAAGAGCAGCCCCTTCCATTCTGTTTAACAAAAGGAGAATGCTGTGACTAACATGGTGTATGAGCCTAACAACATCCTCAGAAACATCAATTTCAAGGACTTTTATATGTTAATATGATAATATACTCATTTTTAAGCATATTGCACACATTCAAGGACAAATAAGATTTCTATTAAGATAATGGATTGAACTACATGATGTGAAAATTGCAAACAAGAGGAGGAAAGGAGCACTGATGGCAACTGGCCATCATTAGACAATGTAGAGGCAACAAAGAGGCAGGGAACAGGTACCTGTCCAGACAAGAACAGGTACCTGTCCTTGAAGTACAGAAAGCCACAAAATAATAATAGGACAGGTAAAGAAACAAGGCAGATCAACAGGCCTGTGGCAGAAGAGCAAGATTTACCTCACAGTATTTAGCACAGCATTTATTTCAAAGCAGCCTGGATATGTCAAGGGGCATGAAACCTGAGATTATGTAGTACTTTAGTCCTGGAAGCCTTCTGAACCCAAATGTTTCATTTCCTCCTGAACTGTGTGGGTTGGCTTAGACAACACAATTATTTGCCTGAGAACAGGATAAGCTACAGGGCACAGATCAGCTTGTGGAGTAGCTCATGTTTCTGACATTTCCTAGTGCCAAGTAAGTGCCTGGGAATCACCTTGCTAAATTCATAAAGGTGTAAAACTCTTCCTGCTGCTCTGAGCAATCAAGATAGAAAAATGTGTCAAAAATCATCCTTTAATATGCAAATACTAATTTGCTGAAAATGTAAGATAATAAAAGCAAATAGTGATTCACAATGACTCTGGGAGTTCTTTGGATTACTGGGAGTAACTTGAATTGGTTTTTTAAGCAGCAAGTCAGTATTTTTCAGTAAGCATTCCTGATTAGAGTAATGGCTTTATTTTATTTTATTTTTAATTTTTTTGACCTTTTCTATCTGGGACAACATATTTGTGTTTTGTGAGCTTCCAAGGATGAAGGTTTTATTTCTTTCTTTCTTTCTCCCAATTCTTGTGCGAGTAGGACAAATTCTTTGGGAATGAATAGAAGCTATTTGGCCTACAAAACTTATCCTTATTTGGTTCTGTCTTTCTCCCATGATGTCATGCAGTTATTTTTCTGAATGACTTCAATGTGTTTGCCTCAACAAGTCTGGTATTATTATTATTATTATTATTATTATTATTATTATTATTATTATTATTATTATTATACTTTTCACCTTTTTAAAGGAAAGTTCCACCTTTTCATTAAAAAACCTCAAAACCAACAACAAAAAATCCCAAACAAGAGCACATTTATCTTTTCTCTTTTTTCCCCTTTTTGTTCATCATAATATCTGGGAATTGTATTGTAAGGAATATATAAGATGGTAAGTACTACATGTGTCCTGTAAATATCAACTCCTGCTACAATTTCTGTATTGAGAATCTCTGATAACATCAAGCTGACTGTAAATAATTAGTAGGCCTCTTATATAATTTTAGCCTCACAGTTTTTCAATCTGTTATTGTCAATACCTCTCTACTCCATTCTAATATTTAATTATTATTATGATGATGAAAGTATATTACATTTGATACAATTATATTAGTACAAATTTTAAAAATATTCCCTCCACCCCCCACCAAAAACAAAAAAAATTCTTAAAAGAAAGGATTCAACAGAAAGGAAATTATAAAAGAATCCTAAAGATTTCTGTAAAACAAAGATTTCTGTGGTAACTGGAAATATACAGACATTTCCCTCTCATCTGGCTTCAGAAGTAAAAGGGACAAATTCCAGATTGCTAAAATGGAATTTTTGATTGCTAAAATGGAATTTGTCAATGTAGAGTTTGGAACAGCTAAGTGGGATAGCAAACCTGATAAGAAGATAATTTGTGACACTGACTACCTTCCCTGCCTAGCTTCTTGGTAAAACTAATTTGTATAATCTGATTGTTGGCCTCTCAGTGCTAAAATAACTACAAAGTATTTCCTGAATAGCTTGTGGAAAAGCACTGTGCTCCTAGCACAGCATTTTTTCTCTTCTAGAGAGAATTTATAACAGTATCTTGTCTCTCGAGAGTATACTGGACTTAAGTGGCTACTGTGTACACATTGTGGTACTTTGTGGTGGCTGCAGTAAGAAAAAACCCAGAATCTGTGCCAGCAGCAGTTCTGACCTCGGGAACAGAGGTGTCCTTTCCACTGCACTTTCCTGGGATGGCTGTTCCTCAGGAGGAGATGACACCCATGGAGGGACTCAAGGACGCTCACAGGGCCATGGACTACAGCAGTGTGGAAAAGAACTCCCCTGGGAACAATCCCAAAGACTACAAATCTGTCCCAACTATCACTGAAGCACCCTGTAACATTGCTTCAAAGATGGCACGTGTTATTTATATACTATTTAAAATCCCCACAAATATTCAGTTGCTGTTGGCTTATTTCCTCTTTATCCACTCAAGTCCCTGACATACCACAGCTGTTCAAAGATTAATTTTCATACCTTAAAAATAAATTCAAAACCACACATATTCACCCAATTTTTTGACATTTTCACTTTCTGAAAGGCTTATGAAACTAAAATATAACCGTTAAGAATTTTAATCTATTTTGACACTGAAGATATATTCTTCTATATGATTGATCACTGACAAAATTGCATACCTTTGCAAAGTCCTTTAACTAGCTTTTAGACTTGAACAATTTGAAATAAAAACATCTGAATTAAACACTCCACAAAATCCTAAGTAATTTCAGAAGTTTTAAACAAGACTTCTAATTCTTTTTCCATAGCCCCAAATCAAATGTACAAAATAATGCCCCTCGGTTAGAACCTCTGCTTTCTGAAACTCTTTATGCACCTCTGTTATGTGCTGTGCCTTTATTTGTATTATCTCACAGTGTGTGCACTTATAATACAGCAGGTAAAGGTAATGAGGAGCTGGTAATAAAACACGAGAAATAAAATCTTTGTGCTTCTCTCGTGTTCTTCAATACTTCTCTAGGAAAAGCCCAGAAGAAATCCACATTAGAAAGCCACACAGAAAAGCTGTCAAGGACTCAGAGTAGGCAAAAAAAGAACCAGAAGACCTAGTCACACAAATATTTGCACTATGGGAATGTGGTGAGTCTCTCTCTGGTTATCAAGATAAATTATGTTGTAACTGCCATTTCTCTCATTCTCCAAGTTTTCAATGAAATTCAGCTGGTTAAAGTCTAACCTTTCCAATCAGAGCTTCTCAGACTGTGGTCTCCATGAGCCAGAAGTTGCTCTACGAAACCCTTTTTTGGGGTTCTTTTTGGGTTTTTGTTTGTTTGTTTTGGGGTTTTTGTTGTTATTGTTGTTGTTTTTTAATTCATGCACTTTCATTGCCACTCATGCAAAAAAGAAAACATCCCATTCTGCAAGGGAAAACAAGGAATGGAATTCAGCCCTTACACTATTTTTATTCATTTGTAAGTCATGCTTTTGGCAGCAACGCATGAGATTGTCCATGTATTTCTTTTTTCACTAAACTAAGACATTCTGCTTTATATTTTCTGCATATTTAAAATACAACTGCCCTCACTACCATAAACTACCATTGCCATACAAAAAACCTGCTTAATTTCTCATTGGAATATTTATCAAGCTGTTTGAATACTTATGTTGTGGAGGAGGGGGACCATGGAATAATTACTCACTAAGTGGAATGTTTAAAAACAAAAGCAAAAGCAAAAAGCCCCTTCATTTTCTGTCTCTTAATTATAATTTTCTAATAGACTGTCCATACAGATCAACTGATATAAAGGACAAATTGTTAATTTCTTTTTAAGCAATGTTACGTATTAGTAATTTCACATTTTTAAATTAAAAACCATCTTGCTGTTCTCAGGAAATGCATTGTTACTGAAAAGATGCTTTAAAAAAAGGGTAGATCTAATAGGCAAGATGCAAAGGATGCAGCAAACTCACTGGAGTTTAATTATGGCACTGATTTATCAGAAAGTTGGTTATCCAAAATATTTTGAGTTACTAGAAATTTTCCCAGGTATTTTCCCAGGTCTGACAGGAACTGAGAAACTTTTTAGCACAACTGGAGAGCATTCTTAGCAGATAAGCCTAACACTGAGGAGCGTGATAGAATCCTTGCACAAGCTTTGCAAAGATTCAATAGACTCAGGAGAAAAAGATAATCAACATAAAAGAATTGTTTACACGTAGATTATTTAATTCTAAATATTATGTTTATATCAATAAAAATGAAAGCATAAAATAACAAGTATCTGGATTTAAAAGGAAGTGATTTTGGGGGCCTTATTTTCTCCTTTGTGGCACTTGACATACACATTCATTTGTGTGTGAACTGTAAGTTAAAGTAAGATTTTGTACTCAGTATTTTTAACAGTCATTTGCACTAATTTTTGACTGGAGACAGCACAAGGTGAGAGATGACTTCTTGATTCCCCTTTGCAAGTTCCACGTGTAGCTTTATATGTGCACTTATGTGTGCTTATGAGATGATTGGAATTTTGTTCCTCGAGATTTATTTCACTGCATAATTTTGTATGAATGATGAATTCTTTCTGCTCTCAGTTAAAGATGTAAGTATCCAGACTGCTTAGTCATAGTGCAGTCAGGAACCCAATATTTAAACAGACTAATCATAAAAAATTAGTCACCAAAAATCTTAATTATTAAAGATGATAAAGGCCTGAGAAAGGTCAACATTAAACTGATGTTCCCAGTGAATTATTTCTTTTAAAAAAATTTTTTTCAAACATCTGGGTTCTTAGAGCAATCCTAAATTACTCAGGATTTCTGTAAAATTAAAATCATTACACTTCATACCTATATAATAACCACTACAAGGAGTGACAGGAATTACAGAGAGCAGAATTGATGCTAAATCATTAAAAATAATTCATTTATACAGCTACCAGTAACTCATATAGTGTTTCACACATAGAGTTGATTCTGTAAAGAAAAATCTCTAACTCACAAAGACAAAGAAAGTTCAGAATTTTGCAATACAGTAGTTTTCCAGAATGCCTTGGGCAGAACACATCCTTTAAACCATCATAATCAGATTTAACTGTCGTGTCTCTTAACTCTCTTAGCAGCAGGTGAAAAGGTTGAGTAACTGCAAACACTTTGTAACCATTAACTGCTGGTAATATCAAATAAGGCCAACCTTTCACACAGTGGACTTTTTTCATGCTAGGCACATCCAAAATTTAGGTTCATAACCTTTTATGCTAATTCCTCAGGATAAAAATTGGGGGGGAAATCTACAGGTCACTGCTGAGCAAGTGAAATGAAGCTGCTATTTTTTAAATTTTAACACACAGACCCGTGACCTGCAATGACCACAAAGCCAACATTCCTTTGGTTCTGCAGCCCTGGAATGGGACAGCTAAGCTGCAGAGCTGACAGATGCAGTGAACTCTGGAACCAAGAAATTCACCTACCTGGGTTCCCCAGGTGTGGTCAAACACTTCAGACAGTGGTGATAGTCTTAAGATGTCACTCCTTGTACTAACTTTTCATCATCCTCAAGCCCCAGTAAATGGAACTGCCTTCCTGAGCCTGTTGGGTTCAGCTGAATTTCCTTCTACAGCAGTTAAAGATTTCTCAGTTCATTATGCCAGAATATCTGCAGTCCAGTCACACGGAGACCTGTGAGGGGACAGAGCGTATCCAACAGCTCAGTGGAGCTCGTATGCACACACTTCGTGTGGAGAGAGGTCATGGAAATGATCGGGAATACAATTATCAAAGATTTTGCTGTTTAAATCTAGCAAGCAGAGATCATCCTAGGAGTTATGCCCCAAAGGGTTAAATCTTGGTTAAATATGTAGATTTTTCACAGAAATAACAACAAGCACATGCTCAACAGGCAGGTCACTTTCCTGCCAATATCAAATCTCAATTCCAAGCCTTTGGGTCATTCCAGTATTTCAAAGAATAAAGTTGCCAGACCTTTGTTTTTCAGTAGGGACAATACAGAACACACGTTGCTAGTTGGCTAAAAAAAAATTTGAAGAAGTTTACCATGATGATTTTCTAAGTTGTTATTTCTTTGGACTTGGTGTGTTTGTTTTAAGGATTGCTATGGTATTCATAGTTACCCAAACTACATCCCAGACTATCACATGTGGATATTTGGTACAGCAGCATAACTTCTAGGAGTACTCATTTAGAATTTGTAGACATTTGGACTGAGTGTCAAAACATTAATCCTGCAGAATCTGAAGCTTAAAATTTTTCAGTTATATTCTTCATATGCAAGAAATGTTTTAACATTATGAGATACAAGCAGATATAATAAAATGTATACTGTTATAAAATTAGTGTACACTTAAAATTGCCTCTTAATAATTCTTCCTTCTAAAGAGTTTTTAACACTATGAGTTTTAGCTAATAAGTTCATATGTACAATAGCCTGGGAAAATCAAAGTAAAGGAATTTAATTTGAAAATGCTCAACATGACAGAGAAAGTAGGGGTTATGGAGCTAATGCAATGCAACTCCTTAGGCACTAACCTTAGGGGCTTCTCTTGTCTCTGGTCACACATTCTTATTCCCTCCCCCCAAATCAGCATCTCCTGACAAGATGCTGGTCAAAAGGACCCTGCTTATCTTTTTCAGTAAGTTCAAGGAGTGAAGCAAGCAAGATATTATCCTTACAAAAAAGGGAATTCTTTTCTGCCAGTTCACTTCCCTGAACTGGTGTAACAGCAAGGTAGGAGTATGAGGCCAGGATCAAGACGACCACTCCTGTCTGGAAGTTTACCGTGTGCAAGTCAAAAATAACAGATAATGCTATTATTCTCTTTGAAACAATAGCAGGAGAAAAAAAAAAAAGATGTGGCTTTTGAAACCAGAACTTTCAAAGCCAAAATTATGCTTCCAAGCTTCTAGCCTTCTATGCGTCTATTAGTTTTTCTCATGTTTCTGATTCATAATCAGTGTGAGATTCTCTTGCCCAGAGAAATACTGGTTATATGTTAAGATTTATATAAAGCAGCTGCTTTGTAAATCACCTTTCTACTTAGAAGTTATGTGGTGTGGTAATTCTCACTTTTCATATATTATTCCACACTAACACCTCTTACATACTCTTCATATAAGAAGCAGTCAGGTGAATAAGTATTGCATGAAATAGAGAATGCTACCAGTGCAGCTTCTAGGTAAAATACTCAAAACTGTTAAGAAACTATCTTTGGAAAAGCATCTGTGCCGACGTGGGAAATCTATCTGTGTGCAAAGTAGGAATTGTGGTTGTGGTTATGAAACTGCTGTATCATTAAATACCTAAGAGGTATTAAGAGGATGTGAAATCAGCCATATGCTGTCAGGGCTGAGTCATCCATGTCTCAGACATGGGACTGTGGAAAACGTCCCACCCTAGCAGCTTCCAGTTAGGAGGGAACATAAAAGGACAATGGAGTGTCTGAGCCAGAAGGCAACAAATTCACTCAAACTATTCTTGCAAGCCAGGGTCTTAAGCTATAGATTTCCCCCAAAAATGGAAGGAAGATCAACAGCTACAACCAGACCTCAAAAGCTAAAGCATTTGAGAAGTGCTGTGGATCACAGAAAGATGGAAAACTTGTGCATGGAGAAGGAACAGTGAGGTGTGCTTTGCTAACTGAGGGCCAGCCAAATGAGAAGGAAACTGGCTTCAGAACTGTGACACAGACATGTATGCAACATAATTTAGCAAAGTTATGTACAGAATTGGATGTCACAGAGTGCACAGACTATGCCCAAAACAACATTAGAACCGAGGAAGGGAAGCATACACAGTATATTCAGTGTTTTCTCAGCTGTATGATAGATGCCAGCTAATACAAAGAATCATTGATTTTATGGAATTTTTACACCTGTGCTTGTCTCTTTCACCTATCACATCTTTCTAAGAGGTGAACTATAAACCCTGAGTGAGTAAAAGGGGGACGAAAGGAAAAGCTGTGCTTAATCTTTCAGAGAATGTAGTGACACAGCTGTCAGTGCTCATCCTTGGGGGTGGCACATGTGCAAGCAGCCAGCAAAATCTCACATTTACCAAGGAAGAGGAGACAAATAATCTGACTGAAAACTGAACCACAGAGAAATATGCTTTCCACTTAGATCGAACAAAGCTTAAAGGTATATGGGATTCAAGAGAAAGAATGGAAACAAAGCAATCCTGTCCATTTCCAGCTGACTGGACATTATGAAGCCTGTGACAAGCCTGTTTCTTCTCACTATTGCATCAGTTGAAATTTGCAGGTCAGTTGTCAGATTTTCACTTTCAATAAAAGTTAACATAATTATGATTATTTTAGGAAACCTTCCATGCAGTCATACTTACAAATGGATCTTCACTACAGAGATGCTCTTCATTAAATAACTTTTACAAAATTTGAGCTGTTACTTGCCTGTTCTTTCTACGGTTTTAGCCAAATGCCAGAGGAAGATTTCCTACCTGAGACAAGTACTTGTTCCCAATGAAAACTATATTCTTCAATATATTGTAAAATTACACCCAAGCTACTAAACTGGGATTTCAAACCATTTGCTGATATACCAAAAATAGGATCAGGACAACATTCAGAGTTGTTTTCTTGACATTATAGGTAACTGATTCTGTCTTTGACTTCTTTACTCATAAGAATTATCTATTCGTAAGATAGCAATTTGCATTTTTAATACTTTCAATACTCTCCATTATCATGTATTTCTTATTTGTTTGTAGGGAAAAGTATGAGGGTGCATTGTGATTGTCTTCTTTTTTTCTGGGTGGGGAACTACAAGCAGGAACTTTGGAAATCACACATTAGCACAACATTCAAGTCAAACCATGTCCAAACAGCTCTGGCTGCCTGCACTTCAAAGCACTGGCAAACCCCCACACAGTGTTCTTCCAAGGTTTGCTCGATTGCCATGGTGGTGAATCATGACCATAAAAGAAGCTGTGTGAATGTTGGTTGGGTTTTTTTCTCTCCATACAGGAAACAATAAAACATTAATAAAAAAGTAAGGTCAAGAGAGAATCATAGAACTGTTCTTCAGTGAGATCTAAGAGGCAAAACTTTTTTTCCACCTCTGACACCCAGTCAAAACATTTATTATTGAAGATCTCACTGTGACTCACGTTAAAATTCCAGATACATGTTTAACTCACTCCTAACTCTGACAAACTGTGACAAACAAACCCTGAAACATTTTATATCAATAAATCTGACAGTTTGGTGTAAGTCACTCCAGAGCATTCTGGCTTGTTTTGGGTTTATTACTCAGAAAAATATCAAAGTATGGCAAAACTTGTGTCACTTAGCTCATAGAAAATTAGACATCAAAGCTAATGAAGGAAGCATTAACATATATCAAGAATTTGCATTACCACAAATTCTGATACAGAGATTATGAAATGTTTGTCTTTTCTTTTGAAAGGCATTTCAAGTTTAATAAAAGATCTGCATGCCCTCAAAAAAAATTCCTCATCTTGCCAAACTTTTAAAAGCAAAACAATCTTTCAACTGTATGGCAAATCTTGCAAAATCTTGCTTAGTACAATACTTCTCCAGAAATATTTCCTCTATGGCATTTCAATTTTTTTTTTCCTTGCAGACATAAAACTGATTTTTATTTCAACTATATAAAGGAACACACTTATTTCATTGTAGGATAGGATGTGCTCTATAAAATCTTTATATGAACACCATTTTTGAAAGAAAGAAAGATTATGTAAAGCACATATCCATTTAATTACAAATAAATAATTATATAATTCAAATAGCTAAGACCTGCTACTAGTACTCTGAATAGTACAGAATGCATTCTAATGTATTTTCTTGTCATGAGTATCTACTTGAGAAAAAATTCGAATTGGAGGCTTGAATCTCAAGGGAGAACAACAAGGAAAAGCAAAGCTGAGTGAAATAAGAAGTTCAGATATCTTTTGGAACTCCATACTCATGCAGAAAATAGCCCTTCACTTCAGGATGTCAAAGTCAACATCTGAATTACCACTTTTGTATACCAAAAGCACACAGTAACAGTACAACAGTAGTTGCTGTGCACTGACTTTCAAAAAAATCTGTCTTTAAGGACAGTCAGTCAGGTATGAAAATAGCAGGAAATTTAAGACTTCTGTGCAGCATTAAATATCACCCATTCAACTGTCAGCCCTACTCAAAAACCTGTTTTTATTTAATAATTTTCAAAGTAAGCATTAAGCTAATAAACAGCTTTCAGTAGACAAATTTTACAGCTTCAGCTCTTGACTAGATTAAGAATATTGAAATTTAAATATCATAAAAATGTAAAAGTAAAGCTGTAACATTTCAAATAAAAGACTTCCTATTTCCAGTGAATGTATATCTGTAGTGTGTTTGCTGTTGACAGGGGCTGATGAGAGCCAACTGGATTTAGCATTAATTTACAATTGTTTCAAACATACATAACACAGAACATTTTGCCAAAGTCAAATGAGAACAGTAAAGCTCCTTTACAAAATACAGCTATGTTTAACAGTTTCCATTAAGTTGGTTTTTGGCACCAGAAATATTCCTATGACCCAATTTCCACCTGCTTATTGGCTTTATATACATCCAAAGTAAAGCACCAAATGGGAAACTGCTAAGGAAAAGGTAACAAAACATGACATTTTTTACAGTTTGCCATGTGTATGACATTATTTCTCCACTTAACTTATTAGAAATAATTATGGGTTAGGGAAGTGATGGAGACTGAACATTAAATTTCTTTAGGGAAATACAAGTTAGGAGATCAACTGATTGGTGTTCTGACAATTTATAGCAGCAAACAAATAATCACAAACATTTATTAGAGCTACTATATAAATCCCAATATTTTTGTATCTTATGTGTGGGTTTCATGTAATTACGAACACAAGTGTCAACAATGCAATACCAGGTAATGCAGACACAAATATTAGATTCCAAGTCCTAGATCTTTTTCAAACAGATGGCTTCCTAATGGTGTTGTGTATTGAAATAAAATTCCACTTGAGCTTGTCAGGGGAAGATTGTTTAACTGAAACCCTATTTAATCATTTCTAATTGTATATGTGCAAAATAGCTCAACTAATGGGCGGTAAGTTAGGAGATTTCATGCTGCAAATGTGACACAATATTGGCAAGTGCAACAATGGCAAATTTATAACATTTCAAATACAAAATTTCTCCAGGAGGTAAAACTTACATCTTAAAATTCTGTGGGGAAACACACTGGCGACTCCCCGTTACGTGCAGCCTTTCAAAAAGCTTTATCTCAGTCTCTTTGAGCTTCCCAAGAAATGTCAATAATCAAATCCATCCAAGCCACTTCAACTGCACCTATTTGCACAAGGCTTGAACTCTAACTTGTCTGAAGTTTATTTAGTTACTAAAATCTCATTATATACTGCTATTTATTGACTCAGTCATTTTAAACATCTGTCGGTTTGCATAGGCCTATGCAAAAGTGAAATTAAGCTCAGCCCTGAATACATTTGGTTTGAGTATCTTGTTTATTAAATTGGTTTTTTTATTAAAAAGCCGTTAAGTACACACAGTTTATAATTGGTCTATACAAAGTCCCTAAAGACTTCGAATTCTGCACTATAGAATTTTTAAATTGAGGTCAAAGAAATTATGGTGTGCTTTTTGGAAAGAAGCAAAAGCTTTCAGGAAGGTCAAACCAATGAATCTCTGGAAACCCTGGCCTTAATATCCTAATTAGGTCATCCTGAAATAAAAAGTAGCTTGTTACATCATTTGGCTCTTCTGCAAATAAAGATGATATTTTCTTAATTCCCACTTATTTATTACATATTTTCATGGAATCATAGAATATCCTGAGTTGTAAGGGACCCACAAGGATCATTGAGTCCAACTCCCAGTGCTGCACAGGACACCCCAACAATCCCACCCTGTGCCTGAGAGCATTGTCCGAACACTTCTTGAACTCCTAAGCACTGGACCATAAAGGAAAATTTGCTTTGTATTTCAAAATTTTTTTAAATAGGAGGCTTAAATACACTTCTCCTGCCCGCTATCTTCCATCAAAGGGAAAGCTTGCTATTTGAAATCACTCAGATAGTTTAACCACAGTCCCATTTTGAGATGTGCCTTTATCATAAGGGACTTGTCATTTAACTGTAACTGTTGCATATAATCAATCACGTATAAAATCCAAATAATTCAGTGTTAGCACGGTTTGCAGGTTACTCTGATTGCTATTACTCTAATGGTAATAGCTCATCTAAGATGTAGCTATTCCTTTAGAGAAGATAATTCCTACAATATACTTTGTAGCATCTTCATATTCCCTCATCTTGGAAAAAGTCCTGATCCCATTTATGTGATCTACACTAAAGAAACTAACAAAAGGTTACTTTTTAAAAAAACAAAAAAGAAAGGTATTTGTATTTTTACTTTATATTAACAAATCTCTTCTTTGTATATTTAAGGAGAAAGAACCTCAAACTGAAGCAAGCCTGTTGGGGGGTGTTTCAATACTGCAATTCTATTACTCTTGATTGCACTTGCCTTTTCTATTCCCCCTTTCTTTACCTCCAAGGCTTCATAAGGTGGTCAAGTCACTCCTCATGCACAGTCCAGCAATGCCCTCTGTCCGGTTGTCACATGAGGGTCCAACAGCCCAGCACTAGGACAAGAAAGATTTCTTCAGAATTTCCTGTGATACTAAAGTTACATGCATGTCCACACACTACTACTTCAGGGCAAGGGAAATAATGTGGAAACTAACAATTGTTCACCTTTTAAATTGAGAGCATTGGGTACACTAGGACTCCACAAGCTTTTAATCAAAAGCACTAATTACATTATTTCTGTTTATAAAGGTGATTTTTCTGTTGCAGCAATCTAAGGCTGCAACTTGGGAAAAAAAGTCAGTTGAAGGTCAGGAAGTTATAAATGCTAAAGCTAATTTGCACAAAAATCCCTCTCTTACTGCACCTATTAAACACTGATATCACAGCAAAAGATTTTTAACTTTACACTGTAAATTTAAAAAAAAAAAGTATAAGTGACTAATGTGTGGTTCAACTTGGCTAAATTATTTTGGACCAAGGTAAGTTCAAGTTCAAGCTTGAGGTGCTTCTATTACAGAGTTGGATACTGCACTTTGCAGGCACTGCATATATTACATGAAGAATTATATCCTAAGCAAATTAAAAATATTTTTTATCGTTTGCTACCTTTCTTTGTGAGCCCCAGAGACTTTTTCTCTACACTCAAAGAACTCTCTCTGCATAAATAATGTATTTTATGAGTTTCTACTCTGTGTGGTTTTTAAATCCCAGATGCTTTCAAGCCACCTTCATAAGCCTTCTCCTGGAGATATCTGGCTCACCAACAATGTGCATAGTTGGCAGAATGTTTGCGACCTTTAAAAAAAGCAATCTTTAGTTTTTGCTTAGATGTTCTAATAAGTCCAAACACAGCACAAGAGAAAACACTGTACTGGAATAAAACAAAAGAAAGACTTTGTTGAAACTTTAAAAAAAAAATCTTGAATGTGAAATTAATGTTAAAGTCTTCATTCAAAAAATAAAACTATAAGGATACAAAGAGAGTATACATGGAAGTTGAAATAAAAAATAAATTGAAGCATTGTTTCTTCTTTGGTATGCTCTGTCTTCCACACAAACTCAAAAGCAAACATAATAATTAGATTATTAAAACAAACAAAATCCAAATTCAGCTTACTCCCATTTGTAATGCAATCAGAGCATTACAAGTAAGTGGCCTGAACCTTTGAGTCCTGATCTGTCTGTTAGGGAAGACAGAATGCACTAGATATGAACTGAAATTAGTATGTCTCACTACACTGACCACATGCAACAGGATAAACCCTTCTCTTTGTGCTAACGATGCTTCAACTACACCAGGAAAATATTTGAAGAGAACTGTAGCAGATACTAAATGTCACTGGAAAGTATTTTTGTGTGTTTATTCAAGGAATTTTAAAAACTTTGTGCCTTTCCTACAAATATCAAGATGAAAAGGCTATGTTGTCCCACAGACCTCTATTCCTAGATGAATACGGAAATATTAACCAAGAAAACCCAGACTATGATTTCGAAGAACAGTTATTCTAATTGTTCTTTTACTTCATTTCCCCTGCCTCCTCCCAGCTGCATTATTCCTGTGTAGCATTCAAGTTGCATTAAAAAGCAGCTTCTGTGTAGCAGTGTAACTGCCCAGGTTAGGTTTACAGTGAATATTTATCTGCAGGACCTCAGGCATGCTTTCAATGCCTACTGTTGTGAAGACATCTCAAAAAGTAAAAATCTGTCTTTTTTGCCTAAGGCAACTGCTCAGAATGAACTTCTATACGAAATCTCTGACACAGTAGTTACGTTCCAAACGCACAGAGCCTTCGTACACATTGTTCAAACCAACATCCTCACCAAATGAACACACATTTCTAACTCTGTGCTCTGTGCTGCGAGTTTACAATACCAGGAAAAGCTGCATTGCAGGTCTTTTCAGGACAAGAAGGCAGGGGGCAGGGAGCGAGATCACTGCGTAAACTAAGACTCTATACACTGTCCCTATGCATTGAATTAAAATACAGAATAACATAGTTTAGTTAAAACACTGCAGAGGGAAGGGGAAAGGACCAAGACACAAAACCAGACTATTTCACAGTGTAGACAGATCCTGGAATGATTTCAGAAAGAACAAATGAGGCAGAATTATCTTTAAGTGTTTATGGTCATATTTGTCAAATGAAATTGAAGAAAACTGGCATACCTGATTTTGTCAAAAATTTTATAATAGATGTAAAACAAGTTAATTCACCATGTACTGCTTTCATGGAAAAAATTCACATAGTCCCGAGTAAATAAGTACTAAATTCATTTAAGCAATTATTCTTTTAATATGCAATAATGCCTCACATGAAAATAAAATATACTTATGGAGCTTAACTGAATTCAATCTCGGAGTAAGATCAGATATGTAACTATCATTTCCTTTTTACAGATGGAGAAACCAGAGACACAGAAGGGTTAAAGTGTGTTGCCCAATGTCACCCTAAAAACTGGTGGCTAAGCTGACGGTGACAAAAATCAGATTATCCAGCGCCATCCTACCAGAAAAAAAAATTATCTGTCTCATAAATAACAGAGCAGCTCAGAAGTGTTTCTCCACTTTGCCAACATTGTGGATAAATGTTGGCAGTGTAAATGTGTGGAATTTGGCATAGAGCCTCTTTCCTTACAATGTGTCATTCATCCTCATTTTTAGCAATTCAGTGGCTGTTCCTTTTAGGTGGCTATTAAAGGGAAGAATAACAGAACAAAACCAGACAATAGAACACACTAATATTACACTACTGAAATATAAGTTAAGTAGAACATCCACTAGTAACTTTGTAGCATTAAACCAGCTCTACAATAACTGTCAGATTAAGTGCTAGAGCCGTTCTAGCCCTGGGATCTATTGAAATATTCATTTTTCTGGTTTGATTTTGTTGGAAAAATGTGAAGTTCATTGTGATATGATTTTATAGAAAACTGTAAGAAGTGCCAGTAAAATTGCCAGAGCAATTACTCTATCTAGAACTAGACAAGACAGGAAATACTGTACTGTTGTCCCTTACAATGCTGTAAATCTTCACAGCTTCCCTGAAGAACCATCCTCAACTAAAAACTTCAGCTAAATACAATATTAAATTCACATTTACAAAACACTTTAAACCTCTGCAGGTTGACTCAGTGTTGAGTCTCCCAGCCATAGCTACTTACATATAGTTCCAATAATTAAGGATTTCTGTCTTTTGAGAATAAGATTGTGTTGCAAGAATAAAAAGCACTGTGAAGGCAAGTAAGAAATCCCTTAAATTGTATCTTATTCGACACTGAGTTTGAAAACACATTTGTGAACTGTTCTGGTTAAGTTGTATGCTGCTGTATAATCCTCAACAGAGCAGTGGAAATACAAATAAACTAAAGGAGAAGAAAAATTCATTATTCATATTTGTTATAAAATCTCAAGTAAGTACATATAAAAACAAAGATCAAAATGTTTGCAGATTCCCACCAACCATGAATTTCAGTGTTAAACTTCTGATAAACATCCCAGGGTGGAAGAGAGACAAATCACTCTATGAAGAATTGCTTTAGTTTCAGACAAATTATTTCTAGAGGCTTTTCAGCTTCCAAGTTCAGGATTATGTAGAATATAATATTCAGTAGCATGTATGGCATAAGAATTGGGCGTTGTCAAGGGGAACTCATACAGCTGCTCAAACTCCAAGCCTTGCATTTGTGGCTCCCACTCAACTCAGTGCTAAAAGGAAAAAAAATCTTCCAGAGCATGAAAGGTGCGAGACAGTTGCAGCCACGTGAGAGTGAGCTGGATCACAGAGAAGTGCATGAACTGGCATGTCTGAATATGACTAAGTGCCAAGCAGTTCTACAGTGATTTAAACAGGGCTCAAACTTCAGGAAATGAAGGGGAAGTGGGAGACTGTGATTTTGAATGTGGCATAATATTATTTAATCACTAAGCCATTACCTTCTTCTAATGAAATATAAGTAAAGCACTCATGATTTTCAACTCAACTATGTCAACTCTCCAGTTATTCTTCTGTTTGGATATTTCGAATTTTATAAGGGCTGTTACGTCCCTGCCTTGGTTTTATTATTAAGGAGAAACTGTGTATCTATGATTATGGATGCTTTAACTTATTTATATTACCCATTTTTTCCATTCCAGTTTCCAGTACTAATTTCAGTTACCTAAAACCCAGCCAGAGCATGCTAAAATGGATCCACCCAACCAGAGGGACCACTGGCACAGTTCAGATTTTCTCTCAGAATCATTCACACTGATTTCTATTCCACAGAAAAAAGTCTGGAACATGGCAGCACCCTCAGTTTGTTATCCACAATAATAGCTCTGTGCTGCTTACACTAAAAGCTTTGAAAATTCAGTCTGATGGGGGTTTTTTTAGTTTTAATATGGATAGATCATAGTAGGGCTCTCCTAATCTATGGAGTGAACACTGATGTCTGGTAGGTTCAGAATGCAAAGCAAGAGCAGCAATGGAAAATATATAAAAGTCACAAATCCTGCAAGTTTTTCTGATCTACTGCAAGTACTTGTATTTACATCTCACTACAGTAAACATTTTTACTTTCTGTTTTTATAGGTTAGACTACATTAAGCTTGGCAAGCAACTCACTTCTCCTTAGAGGAAACTTGAAAATCATCTGACCTTTTTACCAGACTGAACTCTAAACCTATCTGAGATGCAAATATATTTCAGCATTAAGAAAAAACGACAAACCCCCAAGTTTCCTGAACATGAGTTAGCTGGCACTTAAATTACTCAGAACACTAGACAAGTGTCAGCTTCCTGCTGTCTTTTCCCAGAAGTTTCTACAGTTGGACTGTTAGCAAATATAACTCCAGTCAGATTTATAGGCCAGAAAGATCACTTACTCCGTTCTGTTTCCCACAGTACTGAGATGCCAATGCTTGGCCTTATTCTTCCTGTGCATATCATATACACATCTGCAGTCATCACATACTCCCATCTAGAGCTAGACAACACATTTCTGTATTTTATTTTTAGAATGTGCCTTGCAATACAACCAAGACCTCCCAAAACCAGGATGGAATCGAAATTGAATATTCTTTTCAAAGACTGCATGATATCTTTCTCAGCAAAATCTGCTAACAGTCTCAGTAATTATCTATAAACTGAAAAACTACACAGAAATCTGAAAAACTTGAAGATTTAAAGAAAATATTTCTCACTTTTACAAACTAAAATTAAATTAATAAATGAGGTGTCAGGGTTCTCATTAAGGATGTAAAAAGAATCAAATAAAGGAATTTGTACAATACACACCATTTCTTTAATTTTCCAGTGTCTATTTGACTAAATGTTTGTGTATTGTTTGCTAACATAAAAAAAAGTAGTTTCTTGTAAAGATTCATAATATAAATACCACAGTATTGGCATTTAATAGAAGAGCTGTGCAAACTAGTAGTAGCAACCTTAGAGCTCGTTACACTATTACATTCATGTTAAACAGTAATGTGTCAGTGACTATGAATTAGTTGTCCCTAATAAGGACAAGACACATAAAATATTCCCCAGTGTGAAACATCTATATCCTGTGGTCTAGCTAAGTGCTCAGCACCTCCAGGCAGTGTTGACAGAATTGCATGCTATTCAACAAGACAGGAAAACAATTTTCTCTCTTCTCACTCTAGTGACACATTTGTCAAAGAGCATCCCTGCACGAAATCTTACCTGCAAAAGACTTTTCAGTTCTGTTTAAGAAACATTAAATGTGAAGACATAGGCAAGAGTTCAACAACTAATTAACTTCTTCTCATCTTTACTGATAACCTTTGTCCATTTTTTTCCAGCAATAGATTTTTTTGGTTTCAGGTTAGCTATTCAGCCTCCAAGCAAAACTCTTGCAGCTTTCTCCAGCTTTCATCATGTTTGACAATGTAGATGAGCTGTCTGTCAGTGACCCCGGCCTTCCTGCTTGCAGGAATCCCTTTGCACTGGTGGCAGCACGGCTGAACACAACCCTTGCAGTCCATTAAACAGTCATCATGCCAGATTATTCATTTTATGTTCCACTTCAGGTAAATATTCGGCATGTGGAGATGCAGTGCTCTACCCATGAACACACTGAGATTACACAGATTGCCTGAGTCATACAACAGCCTGTGAGAGGTAAAGAGACTGCAATTTCAAACACAGTGATAATTTCAGTTCTTGCAGAGAAAAACAATGTGAAACCTATTTGCCAAAACGAGTAATGGAGCTATAAATACTGATTACAGTTCACAAATCTACCTTAAACTCTGTGACTACATTTGAAATTGCACTCCATGTTCAATTTAAAGCAGAATTTTTATCCCAATAATTTATTCCTAAATATAAAGGTAAAATACACACAAGTAAAACAGTATGTAATGCAAACATTCAACATTTTTCAAAGGGTCTTTTGCTGCATTTCTAAACGCTGTGTTTATGTGTGTGTTTGTTTTCAGAAATGCATTCAGGAAACAAGAAAGTGTTTGGTTTATTTAACATAAGTGAGCATTTTGTAAATAGAAATAGATGAGAATGTGATACCCGCCTTTAAATTTGTTGTGCATTACCTTAAACTGTTGAAATATGCTCGGGAAGTACTTTTATTTAGGAAACTGGAATTCAGATCATATCGCAATTCTTGTCTTGTCTGAACTCCTGTAGAAGCAAAACACAGAATTTTCCAAATTCCTTATATGAACTGAGAAAACATCTACATTAGACTGAAAAGCATCTACTGACAGAAAATCTTCTGTTTCACCAAAACACACAGGCCTGAGTGCCCGTTTTGGCAAGCCAGAATAAGAAAGCCTATTTGCTTTTGGAGATACTGGGACACATGCACAAAAGCTTCTAGCTCATGCTCATAACACACAGACCCGAAGATTAGGTATCATATACACAAAAAGAAACCAGTCAATGTCTCTTCAAATATGAGTTTGTACATTCAGAAAGTCTTCAAAAATTGCCAGACTATACTGGGAATCCTCTCAGAACACTGAAGCCTTTTTTTGCCATGAAAAATAGAGCACTTTCCCCAGAAAATGCTACTTTTTACTGTTGCTTGTTAGACCTATTTTATATGTTGGAGTAGCAATTTCAGACACGCCTTTTACATATTACTTCCAAGGCAAAAAACCAGCTCCACCTGCTAACGTTTGAGTGCTACTACTATGGAAATATATTAAATTGAGCATCATTCTATTCTTTAGTCTTCTTACAAATTAAACAGCTTTGCAGAGTTTGCATAGCTACTGCTATAATTTTTTTCAGGATAAACTACATTAACTTAGATTTTAGTATGATCTAGTATTCATACCAAATTGACTTTTTACTACTGTCATCATCAGTGTTTCAAAATATCTTTCAGAGTAGATGTAAAGAAAAGAGGTATTTGTTAAAACCATCAGTCTAAAATATTTTCATACTTAGTTTATGTTTAGTCTAATTCTTCTACCTCTTTCTTCAAAAAGCAAAAAGAATGCATAAAAAGGCTAAAAGATATTAAACAAGTGATTCTGCCACTGAATCTCCATTTTACTTTAGACACATCCTCATCCCAAATTTCATGTTAGACATGAATTAGATGTTGAATTCCTGTTCTTGGACATTACTAAAACCAAAGGTGTGAGTCTCAAAAACTCCTCTGTGCATAATTGCAAATATCCATTACAGATTATTATTAAGATGTTATAAACACTTTAGAACACCGTAGAGCTGCACCCTCTACGAGACAGAAGAATTTCCTTCAATCAAGAAACCTGACTGAAGTACTAAAAATACAGTAATCTGTTCTATGAGAATGGAATACTAAACACCTCAAGCAACATCACATTTACCTCCTAAAATTTACCAGTATAAACACTTCCCCTTAACTTCTTCACAGACTCCTCATTTAGTACCACCATCCTTTAATCTGCTTTAGTAACAATTACTGTAAAACCCCAGGGGAGTATGGCACAACCCAGCAGAAAGGGTTATTAGTCTATGGGTGAAGGAGTCCAGTAATACTGAGGTGAAATTCTCTGGTAAATCATCTCTTTGCAACATTGTGTTATTCACTGAAGACAACATGGTCAGCACAGGACCAAACAACTGAACTATTATTTCCACTTTCAGCAGTTCTACACCATTGTAGTAAGAAGTTTCTAATGGTAACTGGCAGCTTCTCAACAGCACATCAAAAATAGGATAACTGAAATTAAATCGAGCATATGAGAGAATTGAAAGGAAAGGCTGAAGCATAAACCTTTTCTAAACAGAACAGAGAGTCAATTTTAAATTACTGTGGTATTGTTAGCAAATATGTATCAGTTATTTATTGCAAATGAGGCAAGGGACTTCCCCTAATGCAAAACCTTTAAATGGTAGACAGATGCATATGCTTGGAGCAGACTTATTTTTGAAGTAAGAAGCATCCCCCAATTAAGTCATCTAACATCTAACTAAAAAAAGAACAACAAATTAAAAAAACTCCACCCCCGAGTATATACATGAACTAAACATGTTTAGTCATCCTTAAACATTCTAAGTTTAAAATCTCATTTGAAAGAAATATTCAAAGCTATAATATGTACTCAGAATCGAACAAAATAGCCATTCTTACCCCAGTAACAGAGCAAAGCTTTTTGAGACTTATAAAAGGAATTGGCAACTTCAAAAAATTTTTTGAAGCAATCAGCTTTAATACAATTGTATTTTCAGTCATTTGATGGGTTGAAAACAGATCACAGATTAGGATTCAACTGGCTCAGCACAGCCACAGCCTCCAGACTTTCATGTTCAGCTGCACACCACTACCAATCCCCCATACAGGGTCACTCTGGTAATAAACCACAACATTGTTTGCAAAACTTGCAGACTATAGACTGCTCATGTACAAATACAACTATCAGCTCTTTTAAGAAATTAACATAAGCACAGGGAAATCTAACTTTTCCCAGTTTGGCTGAATGTTTTCTATATTGCATTTCTGAATAGATGTGTTCCATACAACTTTGCCTTGAGCCAGGACCAACTTGTGATCTGCTCTAGTGCTCACAGAAGCACATGGCTGCCAATAACTATTCTGATGGGAAAAAAAAAATTTTTAAAATGAGCTTCCTACATACCTGTTAAAGCAAAAAGAACATCCTAAATCTGAATACAATGACCCTATAAACCTCAGTCTAACCCACCACCTATTGCTCCTCATCCAATGAGCGTGTGGCAGTATTTCTGTAAAGCACACATGGAGTGTTAGTTTAGTGTAAGTTTAAAGCTACAACAGTACAACACAAACAAGCAAATGTTCATTCGTCCATTTAAATGTACTGTGGAGTAACTCGAGGAATCTTCTTCCACGTTCACATCTGCTCAGCTGGCAGTAGTCTAAACACATCAGAAGCCAAGAACTTTTGATTGTCAGGAGTCTTCTTTATGCTCTGATGCTGAATTGTAGAGGACATTTCTGTCTGTGTTTACTATGATTTAAAGGCAGCAAATACATCCAGGGTACCAGACGTTTTCTGGGCACCATGACAGAACTCAAAAGTTGAAAGAAAGAAAGAATTATAACATTTACATTTCCCCACAATCAACAGAAGTTTTAGCTTTCTATCTCTCTTGGTTTTACCACTGGTTCCATAATAAAATTTAGTTCTCAGTCTAAATCATCTGAAGATTTTAACTTTTTGCTCAAACCATAAGCTCAAATCTGAGACCAAGAACAGGCTGTTGCACTCACAGCAATCTTAATTTCACATAGGATTCATTCAGTCTCTTACCTGTCCCCATTCAAATCCACGCTTTAGGGACACTCACACTCCTTCCCTTAGTCTACACTACATAATTATCTCAATTTCTTGTTTACCAGCAACTTCCTATACCCTGTGCGGCAATCCTGTGCATTTTGACACGTTAACACTTCTCACCCATAAATACTTGAGATGAGTTTGAAAATGATTACTTCAAATACAGTTTTAACATGCTTTCTGAGGCGAGCAATGAAGTACTCCATCACCACAGCAAATTATCACTGTCAAGTCCAAGTTCCAGCCAAATAAGCCCATTCTCGTTCCTCTGCAGTGGCAGGGTTTCAGCTCACCTACCTCATTTGCTGCTGAGCCAGAACTCCCTCATGTTTCTCCACACCATTTCCTCAGATGCTCCCATGTTCGGGCCTACACTCCCAAGTGCCCATTTTTTTTTAAACACTTCTTATGAAATTCCCATATTTTCTCAAGGCAATTCCCTACTTCCTTCAACGCCTACTTCCAGCGCTTCTATACATTGTTGTTTGTTGCTTCCTACACCCTCAGCGTCCCCCCAGCTCCGTCCCCTCAGAGCCAGCGGCGAGGACTGATCGCTCCTCACCCTGCCCCAAGCAGGGGCGCGGGGAACCCACCGCCACAGCAAAGCCGCTGCACGGCTGCTGAGGAAAATGTTCCACGTCAGCGCTACCGAGGGCAAGGTAATGCCGGCTCCTTCAGACCGTCGGAAAGCACAGGCACAACCCCGCCGGGCGGCTGCAGCCCCCGGCGCCACACGGCCCGCGGGGAGGGGCGGGGCGGCGGCCGCGCGGCCCTGAGGGGAGCGGGAGAGGAGCGGAACGCCCGAGTGCGAGCTGCGCCGGGACAACGCTCCCAGGCACTCGGGAGAGTCCCGGGGCTGTCGGGTGCAGGGCCAGGAGCTGGACTCGACGATCCTCAGGCTATTCTGTGATTCACTGACCTCTGGAGTCAGTAACAGCACAAACCCCCAGCGAGCAGGAACCCCAGAGGCATCACAACTAGTGATGACAGCTTTGCTTTCCCAAAACAAATTCTACGCACACATTTTAAACATATATTATGAAATAAATGTGGATCTAATTTAAGCTACATTCTTTCCCTCCTAGAAGTAATGATTTCATTTAAGGCGCACGAAGTGGACCAAACCCCACACAACAGCGAGGACTGGTGTGGGGTCAGCGGCGCCAGTCCCTGCTTAAGACACCAGCGTCCCTGACCTCTGACACTCGTCCACCCGAATTTAGTCTTAGAAATATTACAGCCCCCTCCAGCACAGTTTAGTAGCTTACCCAGGTGTCAACTGGTAAAATCAAACACACATAAAGACTGGGACATGCAAGAACCCTGTTTTCTTAAGCAGTATTAATTACTGATAGGGACCAGTAACATCCTGCTTCTCAAAATGACAATTGAGAGCAGATGTGTAGAAATAGTGGGTAGAGCTGTTAACCTTTGTAGTGAACTATGTATGTACCCTACTCTGAAGAAACAAGGGATTGTATTGTGATGTAATTAAGACTCCTATTTTCCCAGCAGGTACGTAAACATTGCTGTTCAAGAGCCAAGAAGATCCCAGCGGCCTCGGGGTACAGACTCCAGGTAGATTCTCTGCGACAGCATGGCCCTCTCTGTCTCTTGAGCAGCTAATTCCTTGCCCCTTAACCTGTACTTCTGACAATCCCTTTAAATGCTTTTGTATCCTTTTGTCATTATGACTCTTAAGCTCTGTCCCAAATCATGTTATACCAGTTCTTTAAGATACACAGTTAATAACTCACTCCAACATTTGGAGAGAACACTGTGTGATTTACCTGAATCACCTCCCCAAGAGATGAATACTCTATACAACTTTTATTAGGTGCTGCACATATTCTGAGAACTAAATTTGCAATTGGTTTGGATACTCAAGATGAAAGTGATTTAAGTATTTAGTCCTAAGGTCATGAGTCTTGGGGAAAAAAAGTCTCTGGATCCTTGAGAGCAGAAGAGTTCAGTTACTAATTTTCCCTTGCATCACTAATAGCAAGTCTTCTTTCCCACATTTTAGTGTGAGAATGTGATGACAGAGCTGCTATTAAACAATTTAATTAGAGTACTTCTGGGAGTATTCTAAGGTTAGAAATGCAACACTTCACATTTAACATCTTGAAATTATTTTTCCCTTTGCAACACAAGTTCACAATCATTTAAGAACCCATGAATTTTGACATACCTTTGAACAGGTTGTTCCATGTTTAAATGACAGTGGTTCCCACTCTAGTGTAAATACAATATGATAAAGCCTTCTTAATATTCCACTCTTCCCCAGCAATGGTTTTGAACTTGCTGATTTGTAGAACTCTCTTTTGTTTTCACCCCTCCAAGGGAAACACAGAGCGATTTAAATCTTACGACAACAGGCTTGCTTTTCTTGGTTACATTTCACAAATATCCTGAAAACAGTCCATGGAACAAAAGGGTCTGATACTCACAGGATGACCAAAAAATTGTTATATTAGGAAGAAGGAAAAAAAAGAAAAAGATTTCACTAGAACCGTTTTTAGGTGCTAATAAATAAAAACAAGCCAGTTCCTAAGAAAATGTCTTTAATTTTCATGTTATGGAAATACATATTTTGGTTTTATTTCCATGATACAAAAATTTAAATATCAAACATTTTCTGAAATCTACCAATGCAGATCCTTTTTTAAACAAATAAAGGGCTGGTGCAGTTAGCAGGTTTATCACAGGTACCAAAAAACATTTTTTACAAAATCAGGACTTAAAAGTGGAAACAACAACAGATGTGAAAACAAAGAAAAACTACCTCCCACCAGGAAATTAACGTTTGAGAAACTTTAAAGTTACAGTTTTTTGAAAGGGTAAGGTATGTGTAATGCTGGTATTTAGATGAATACCACCTGCACAGGGGGTGGGGGTAGAGAACAGAAATTCAAAAAAATGTTCCCAGATAAAGTAACTGGTAGAAAGCAATATGTGAAACTGCAGTTCTACCTGTTTCCAGAACGCTGACAGCATACTGGTGCTGCCTGAAAAAACAGCAAAATATTAGGAGAGCTGTGGTAACTCCCCAAGCAGAGGAAACAGCCTAGCACAAAATCACGGAGTGCCAGTTCTTGTTGTACAGTTCATAGCCAGCATGCCAAAGGAGGTGACCAAAGGACATTGAGTCTTGCTTCTTAAACCTAACATCAGTTACAACAGCAAGGATTTCACGGGATCAACAACAAGTCATACACTAGGTGATATACGCACGAGTAAAGTTGACAGTGATTGTTCAAGAAACAGTTTAAAATAATTAAACTGATTTTCAGGACACATACTGTTTCGTTAACACCACTTTATTTAAATAAAGTATGGCTTCCAAGAGGTGTATTCTCTCAACTGCTTTCAATCAATTCCACTTGTTAAGGCAGTTGTTTCCTACCATGTTTCAGGGACCTCAAATATTCCAGTGGAACTAGTTGTGAGGCTTCCTAAAAGACAGAATCATGGAACAAAAATTAAATCAAGATTTTTTTTTTTTTGTTCTTTCAGAGGATATTAAGACATATTCCCCTGTAGCGGGAGGCTCTACATACATTACTGGCAAGTCAATATTTACAAAGAGAAACCAAGAGACTGTTCATGAATAGGCACTTAAAAAAAAAAAGGAAAAAAACAAAGCTTAATTTCAGGTTTCTTACATAAATGGTAAATACTGTATTTTTAACCCTAGCAATTAGGTAATTTTGGTTTTGCAATTACTGGGATGATAAAGTTAAATACTATTTTCCCAAGTGTGCTTGTCGTTATTTTTATTTAGGCTGTTAAGACAGGGAAGAATATTTCCATCCCAAATTAATTGGAGAATAAAGATGAATCACACTAATACCGATAACGCATATACCCATAATGCCAAATACAGAGCCTGAATTTTATACTTGGAATTACAGTAGACACTCTTGGCATTTTGCATATGCTTACATGCCCCAACTGCCCTATTGAAAAACAAGAAGAAAGCAATTTCCAAGCACAGCTTTTGAATCAGCTAAGAAAGATTTTACTCTACCAAATCAGCAGAAAGGATGCTTGGTATACAATACCACTTTCTGGATAAAAGCTGCTAGTGCAGATATTGAAATGAAGCTCTAATTATGAATATTTGAGTATACTTCAATGCAGGCAGTGCTCCAGATGACTAATATGGTATGGTCATCTAGACCAAATTAAGATACAATTTAATTTTTATTATACTCCAATTTCTGAAAAAAATTGCTGAAAACATTGAAATAGAATCAAAAATAATTAGATCAATAAAAATAAAATATTTTGATGTTTAAATTCATATGACCTAAGGTTAGGTATTTACTTTTTTTTGTACAAGCTGCAATAACTCACAAAATATAGCAAAAATTAACAGGTGAAACATCATTATCTGATTGTAAGCTGCCTGCATTTAGTCAGACATTCAGTTCCAAGTATTTTGGCTAAAAAAAATATATAGGTATTAAAATCTGAAAACACCCACCTTCACATCAACCCTAGGTGAAAAGTCTTCAGCCAAATAAAGCAAAATAAAGGTTATGGTTACAAGCACCACACAGAACATTGCATATGTTAATGCATACATCAAAACAGAGTGCCTTCAATTTCACTTATGATATGCAAAACACATTGACATTTAATGTGACTTAACTACAAAATCACACTAAAAATATAAAGAACACCTAAAAAATATTTTGAAAGCTTTATTTTAAGGAAGAAAGTAAGCAAAAGTAGTAAATCAACTACATTTTAATTCCTTTCTTTGGCTGGTGTGAGATCAAGTTTTGGTTGGTTTTGAGTTTTTTGCTTTGGGGTGAGTTCTTTGCTTTTTGACATTGTTTTGGGTTTGATTGTTGAAGGTTTTTACGATTTTTGTATGATGCAGTCTTCAGTTTCAAGAAGAACTTGGCATTTAATGGAGTAAGTTACTGCTAGAAGTGAATACTTTCAAGAAAACAATTTCAGTTCTGTTCAGGCCTAGGACAGTTTCAAACAGAACAGAAAGCCATGTGCACGAACATTGCACTTACCTGCTGGAACTTGTTCTGTCTTCATCTTTTTCAATTTTTTGGCTCTCTTCTTACCATCTGGAAGGGACTCGGCACAGGAGTCTGTCTGATCATTTTCTGGATCTTGGCCTTCTCCTTCTTCCATATCATCAGAACCAGTTTCTTCCTCAACAGGACTCATGCTTCTCTTTCCCACTGTACTGGTACCTGTAAAACTGGAACACAGAAGAAAGATGATTATGAAAAAGTGAAGACTAAGTATTACATAGGTACACGTCGTTGTACATCTATTAAATGCTTATGAAGGTAGAAAAATAAACTGTCATAAGTGGTGTACCATGAAATTATATTATCTAGAAGATCTGACTTAACTGTAAAATTCCATAAATTTACTATCTAATCCAATCTTATGTAGATCAAGGTATTCATTCTTTGTACTATTGATGTCTCAGACTTAGCTGCTATTCTGATGAGATCACTCATTTGAAATGTAATTAAATCAGTTCTCTATCCCTGCACAGTTTTCCATTTTATTCTCATAGTTATGCAAGCCCTAGTAAAGCACTGTCAACAGACACCAAATTATGCACAACTGAAGCCTCAAAACCACAGCTTGATATTGAAGGTTTCTACATGCTAACTTCCTCCTCTCTCCTGGAACTACAGGTAGTTTTAAAAGCATCTCAATATAAAGGTAGAGAAAACCATCAAGCTCCATATATAAACTTTAAATCCAGCTTTCAAGTGAAGAGTCCTATTATTCATGGGGATGGTAAAATAAAAAGCACAAAAAATTGCACCCTCATTTCATTAGTAGCATTTGAATGAAGTCTGACTAACACAGTATAAAGATGAACTTAGAGCTGCACTTCATTCAGCACATGCTGAAACAACCCTGTGGAGGCTTTTGTTCCACTGGAATGTGTTTGTTAAATTTCCTTAAAAGACAAATGACAATATTAAAATCAAATTAGCATGAGTATAAAAAAGAATGCAGTAGCAAGGGGACTAATTAAAAACCAGTTCCCCTTATGAACTTCTAGATATGTAAACACCAGCTACTTAAATGTCTAATATAATGCTTTTAGAACAACCAATTTTAAAAAATGTAGTTTTAGACTTATGAACTTTCATTTTTTAATTAGAACTACACAACATGGCTGTATGCATCCATGTTCTATTCTGTGAGTTAAATAAATATTATACAAAGTTATAAAACAAAGCCTTACAAGGTATTTTTTTTCTTTTTAATCAATAGCAGGGAATTATGGTGTTTCAATAAGGTTTCAGCTAAAGGAAGAACTGTTAAATTTTGCAGTTCAGTTTTGGCTTTGAAATGGAATTTTTTCAGCTGAACATTTTGCAACTTAAAACAGACTCTGTCTGGGATGTCCAAAGGCAATAAACAAAGATGAAACATATGATTACATCTCATGCTCTTGCTTCCACTTTAGGAGCACAAACACCATTTACTTTGATGAATAGCTGGTTTTTGCTCCAAACATTCACACACAGAAGGCCTTCTTGCATGATTTCTTACAAATCATCATTTTGAGTCATACCACAACTACCACCAATAAAAAGATGGAAGCCAAAAAGCTGGATAGAACTGTTAATCCTATGTACACACTTCAACATTGCAAAACAGGCAAAAACTAGGGTTGGAAAAAAAAAAGTCTAGGGAAGAAGGAGCATTTAAGAAATGAAAAACTACTATTTTTAAAAAATATAGTTTAGAAAAGCTTGAAAGAATTCTACTTTGGGGAAAGCAATTCTGAAAAATACATTAGGAAGAAAAAACTCAGGAGCCATAAATTATGATCCCAGGATTTCTTCAGACATATTAGGAGCACTTGGCTCTCAAGAGGGAACTTGCACTCACTGTAGGAAGACGATCCCTTCTTGAATGGTCTTACAGCTGAATTTAATTTTTTCCAACTTCTGACTCTTGTGAAGTTATTGCAAATAAAGAGAAACAAGTTCTTGACCATCAGTGCACATTTAGCTGGGTACCAAAGTACAACATAAAAATTAATTTTAGACCTTATGGTCCTCCTGCAGATACCTTAAGGGAAAAAAACCCCACCACCAAAAAGTGGCAGCACAAAATACAGAATAAACACATTTTATAACGAAGAACCATTGACTTCTTGCTTTCTCCCAAAATACTAATTTTATTTTATATTCATTTATTGATTGCATGGCTTCTAGAGGGGAAAGGGTTAATTTTTTTACATCTTATTCTTTTTTAATCTAAAATAAGATTCAAGATTACAGCAACATTATTTACGCACTTAGTAGTAAATGAATACGGTTGCATATACGAGTTAGAGAACTACTCAAAGTTCAGTTTTCTAATTATAACACTTATTTTGGATGTGTCCACATATCTGCCTCAACTTCCTGATTCAGTTGAGAAACATCTGAACAAAGTTAAAGATTCAAAAACAATAATAGCTCTCAGTTGTTGTCCAATGCAGACAGACTTCTTTTGTGATCCTCAACTGTCTGGATACCGGAACCATTCAGAGACACAGATTTACACCATCCTCTAACTACATAACACACCTTGCCTGGATGGTTATGGTATATCCAGGCAATAACTGTATTTATTTTCTACAGAATCTATTTCAAGAGGTACTAAATAGCAGCAATCCAACTAGTACTACGGTAATTAAATTGAAAGAATCAGCAAGTGGAAGGGGGCAAAAGGCAGGAAAACAATTATGATGATGTAGCATTGAACATTTTCTGTTTTGGAAAAGCATGCCTGAGTTTTAAAAGAAACACTTCATCACAACAAGGCATTTGGAACTGGCCTGGATATATGTGGACCTACAACTTCAAATAAATTTCATTTACACAAAAAAGTAAGTTCTCTTGACACTCGAAACAACATTGAAGGGTGGGAGTATATACTGATCCATCATAAAAATCAGTCATTTCAGCTTAAGAGCAGGTGAAATCATCTGAAATAACACTACAATGCAGGAATACTACAATAATTTGCTTGCAATATTTGTTATCTATACCCTTAACACCTCAGCTTTTTCCAATTCTTATTCTTTAGTGGGTAATAAACCACTATGAACAAACGCTTCTGTAAAAAACCAAAAGAATCATCAGTAGAAACACTTGAACATTTCAAAAATTAGATAATCTTTGGCAAAATGAAGACATTCAAGGAAGTGGTGCTACAAACAGCACCCTGACTTGACAGAAGATGCAGCATTCATAGTTCTAGAATATTTGTAAGGCAAAGTGATGTATCCCTTTCCTGTACTTCATACGAGTCTTTTGCCATTGGCCTTATCCTATTTTAATATTCCTAGATGATGATCAGGAGAATAAGTAAGTACAAATAGAGCAGGACAACTAGTTTTCCATAGAGCATACCCTGTTTGACTTCTTCTGCTATGGTTTAACACTATTTTGCAAAGGAAAAGCTCCTAAAGCCATGCATTTAACAGTCGTGGCAGAGCTGGCAGGCAGACATTTGCTAAGCACAACATAGCCAGTTCCATCTGTTTCCTAAGTGTGTTCTGAATAGCAACAGCTTTAGACAAGGGAATCTTATTTACTATTTGAAGTTTTGTCAAATGAAGCAGTTTTTCTTCTACTTCTCCATCGTACATTAATAATTAGGCATATTTCCATTGAAATAAATTTTTGTATTTAGCAGTAGTATTAAGTTACATACTAATTATAAATAATTTTACCTTGTGACTGCTATTAATATTACTACATTTTCTAAAGAGAAGGTCCTCTACAATATAGGACTACAGTTTTATCAATAAGACAAGAATTAAAGAACCTTTGTTACATATTTATCAATCTGTCAATTTAAGACAAAAGTTCCTTACAAGAAATACCCAACAACTTCCTTACTGAATGAAAAAGTAGCCAGGACATATTGTCATCATGGAGACAAACAGCTATTCTGCAGCTGTGCTCCTTGGCAGAAGCTGATGCAGCAAGCTTATTAAATAATAAATAAATAAAGGATGTAGTAACATGAAGCTATTATAAGGGATCAGCTGCTAGATACATCACAGTACTGAGTGCTCTACTAGGTATGACTTCAACTAATCTGGACAAATATACACATTTATACATGCACACATACAAATTTTTTCGGATTGCTTATATAAACATTGATATTATAATTTATATCCAAATTATTATATATAATATATAATTATTTTATATACCTTTATAGATAAGTATTTTTATATACCTTTGTCTAGAAAAATAAAGTGTTCATCTTGAGTGAAATGAAAGACCATGGTTTGCAGTTCCACGTTCTATCTAATCAGATTACACTTCAGAGGAAGCATTTACAAAATGTAAATTGACAAAAGAATAAAATATAACTAGTAACAAATACAAATAAATTAAGAAAAACATGTCAAAAGACCTGCATGAGAAGGAATTTGGGACAGAACCAAATCACTTTATTAATGGAATAATAAAAGAACAAAAATTTATGTAACATCAATTACAAAAGAAGATCTCTCAAAAAAATAAAGGCTGCTATCCAAGGCTATCAAAACATTGATCATGCAAAAACAAAAAGCTACTTCTTGTAGAATTTTACAACACTAGATAAAAAAATACATTAAAAAATTTCAAGGAGAGTAAGTGCTTAAGCAAACAACTCACTGGGGTCTGTCGAACTTTTAAGGAAAGAATTTACTGAAAATTTTGTTCAGCAATTTTCCAAATTACACATAGGGGGTGGACCTTAAACTTCTTTGCAAGACAACAGCAAATCAGCTTTCTGCATTTCCTGTTCTCCATAAGCTGCCACTGTCACCATCTGACTGGAACCTGTGAGGTACCCAAACCCCAACATTCACTGAGAGGAGACACTTCCTCTGGCAGAAACAAAACCAGACTTGGTATTTCTTTGCAGCAAACTCAAGGTGCAGTAAGTATTTTCAGACTATTTAATAGTCTACTGCCTTAGTTATAGCCCTAAGGCTTAGCCACATGCAGGCTGGTGCCAGGACAATCCTTAAAGCCCCTCATCTCCTCACAGCACGTACTCCCCAGGTTTCCTGAGTACAACAGTTCACTTAAACTAACTTCATTTGATACGGATTTTATCATCAGCTTCCTCCATATGTTTTTTTGAATCAAACATGTCTATAGCACATTTAGAATTCCCACCATGACAAAAGCCATGAACATCTGACAGCTTGCCAAAATACACACCTGCAAAATCATAAGGTCATGAGAAGAACAGAACAAGTTGAGTGAATTTGTTACATGACAGATTAACATTTACAGGAAGATATGACAACTAAAACTTAATGTAGCATTTCCAAGAAAGATAAAGCAGAAATACCTCAGCACTGGTTTTATGGACACCATATTTGGTTTGTCTAACCATGGGGCAGGGAAGAAAAGGAGAGACAAAACCCCTCAAAACCAAACCATCAGCTTAGAGAAACGTAACTTATACACTCAAACTAATTTTCATATAGATTTCATAGAACTGGGGGGACAGCACAGGAGAAGGGAGAGGGAAGAATGGCAATAACTTGAGAGGTTATTTATACAATTATATTAACACTAAAATGCTCTTCTCATGCTCAGCTACACAGATGACTGAGAAAGAAGCTGCCTGTTACCATCATACTCAAAACCTGTCATTAATATCAGCAAGTAAAAATGGAACAAGAAATGCACACAGCAACATAAGAAACATACTGTACCAGAATCAAAAGCGGCACGTCCTGACTTAATTTTGTCCTTAAATAATGAACTAAAACCCTTTTTAAGTTTTATACCAAAAGCTTAAAGCCATGCAAGTATCATCATTTGCTATGCTGTTTCTGAAGCATAAGGACAACTTCATCAGGACTGCTCTAGAAAGGAATTTATACCCTTCTTTGTGGCACTATTATCACCACGGAAAGTCAGCCCAAAACCAACATGGTCTTTACAAGGATATATGATGACAGTTAAGTATCCACATGACACAAACCATTCACAAGTGTCATATGAATAAAGAAAATAATTTTTTTTATTTTGGTTATAAGAAATGGTGCTGCTACATCAAGCTCAGAAGCTGTGATGTGACCTGCCCTCAAGATCCCAGAATTTAGAAATCTGTCTGATCACATTCGTGGTGAAATTCCCTCTGCTCCTTTACCTATCATCTTGCAACAGCTGACGCACCACTACTGATTTATATGCAAAGAAATACATACAGAAAAATGTCCTGTGTTAGTTAAGAACTACCTGAAAATTGCTAGATTTTGAATAGAAATGCAGCAAGAACATGAGCTGGCAGTGCAGACATCTCACCTGTTAACACAGTAGTATCGACTCTGGGAAACGTAAGGTGTGCACTGGGTTTTTAACCTCTTCCTCTCCATCTCCTTCCAACTATCTTCTGTACATTTTCTCTTGGCCTGTTTTTCTTCATGTTTTTTCTCCACGTATTCTGCATATGTCTGGATCCTATAACTTTCAGCATACCGGCTGGTGTTTACAGCTATGGAGAAGAAGAACGATGTTATAAACAAAACACTTATATGACAGTGTGCCCTCTCCTGAAATAACTTATTTTGAAAACCAGAAGGCTGCAAGCTATTTCTTCTGTTCATAAAACAATTTCTAGTTCCATTGTTAGCAATTAAAAACCAAACCAAAACAAACCCAAAATGCCATGCTCTCCAAAAGTCACTCTGTCTGAATTAGATGCTCAAAGCTCTTCTCAAAGTCAGATTTCATGCAAAAAGAGTTAAATCTACTTAAGACGTTTCTTTTAAATTAGAAACGATCAATTCTTCAGTTGTAACCCTCTTCCAGATTGCTTGTTGGCAAGAAAAGATTTCCTGGATTTTTTCCCTTTTAGTCTCATTACTTAACCCAGCAGGTTTATTTTGCAAGTCTGCCAGGAAAAGACGACATTTGCAAAGCCTTTGCCAAAACTCTGTTTGATTGCTGTGAAACATAAGCTTATTTGAGCTGCATTTTTGGTTGCACAAGATATCCATGGAAGAAGCACTTAACTAATAGCCAGCTGTTCCATCCTGGTATCTTTCTAATGCCTGATCTCCCTTTAACCAGAAAAGACTGCAAGTTCAAGGTAGAAAGATTTCTGTCAATGCAAAATTAGAAGCACTTTAAAACTAAAGAAAAAAACTTTCACTGCCTCCACTCAGTAACAATTTAACAACATTCCTTTAAATCCCAGCATCTTCACAGCTCTCAGCCTTTACTCTGCGAGCCAAGCGCTGGCCTGACGCCATCCCTGTAACAGATGAATCAGCAAATAAAACTGACTGTCAACCGGTGTCCTCTGCTACTTTCAGCCTAGCTCTCTGAAAGAAAGTATTGTAAACCAACCAGTAAACCAGTTTAAATGTAAAACAAAACAAAAAAACCCACCCCAACCTCAGATTGTTTTTCTGCACATTTTAAAATACCGCAATTGTAGTGGAGACAAAATCCTGATTTTATTATGTGCTTCCAATTTTTTTTGAGCAATTTCAGATGTATATCCAACTTCTGGATTCTAGCTGAGCTGTTTTAAATACAGGTATTCTGTGCTACCTCTGGTGCAAGCACTAGAAATGGCAAGTTCCAACATCAAATTTCAGAAAAAGTGAGGAGGATGGAGGTATGAGGTTTTTTCTCTTCTTTCAGGATGGATCATCTATTCTGTATATTTGCTGTGTAACAGTGAAATGAGTTGTCTATAATACCTGGCACAGTATATAGATGCTGCTCTTGCAATGTCTTTGTAACGTACATAAAACCAGGCAAGAGTGTTGTCTATTTAATTTTAATCCCAAGTACAGATACCAGTAGTTATGATTAACAGCCTCATGAGATTGTTGCACTAACCAACAAGTGTCAGACATACCGCCTTTCACCCCCCCATATCTGTTTTGAACTGTGAAGTTACAGGATCTGTTTGTAAGAATGAGGACAATATTTATTGCCCATGAAGTTATGGTGCAGGCATCATGAATGAATTAATAAGGCTCACTGGAGTTTACTGCATGCCAGCCGACATTCCTCAGGGTAAAATTTGTTTAGTTAAACTCAAGCATGTTTTTACTTGCTAAAATCAAGCACAAAGTTACCATGGATCATCTGATACATACTCATTTGTTAACACACAATAACATTATTTGTTTTGCTACAAGCTATGAACCAAAGTTATGGATCTGCCATTTAATTCCCTGATAAACTCAGTCCTTTTTTAGGAAAAAAACCAAACCAAATCATTTGAGGCCTAAAGATAATTCTAAAATAAATCTGTTCAAGAGTCGGTATTTTTAAACAAAGACAACTCTGCTTTCTTGAAATACAGCATATATTTTACAGCAATCCATTCACATGGCTCATACACACACAAATACATGTCTATACATATATAGCATATATATTTGATAAAAAAAGTTACATGGTGAATAAATTGTTTCATCATTGAACAAGTGAAATGAAGGCATATGGAGAAGTCTAAGGAGCCACACAGACAAACCAATCTTGCATGGTCTTGAATTGAAGAGCAGCTCCCTGTAAGAGTTTAATACATTTTCTCTGATGCTTTTCTGATGAATGCTGCCCACGTTGCCAAAGCAAATACAGTTCTGTCATTCTGTGCTCCCAGCAGAAGAAATGCATTGCTAGAATGCTCTGTGAGTTCTAAAAACTGAAGAGAACTCAGGGGGGCTATTTACTTATTTCCTTAAATCGTAAGAGACGAGACAAATCTTTCTGTGAGAAACCTGACCTAGTAACCAACACCACAAGGCTCCATTTCACATTAACAGCAGCCCTAAAGTTTCTGTCTCATAGCAGAATAATAGTAATTGCAAATTATTTTAGGAAAAGCATTTCTACGGGATGGCACCTTCCCTCGTTATTAGGAAAGACACTGAACAGGCTGACTGGCATTGAGTGGTCCAAGAGGAATGTGTACAAAGATACCCTTTTGCCAAGTCCTTGTTTTTATGCAGAGCAACATCCTGACAGATGGACACTGACAATATTAAGCCTCTTAATAAACCGACAAATATGTTGGTGAACTGTGTAGGTAAAAGAAAAGCCACAACATATAAATACAATAAACACACAGAGCTATACAGATTAAGGCTGTAATACTAAACACTTAAGTTTATGAAATACTGAAGTAAAATTTCACCTGTGAAGCCTTTAAGTGACCTCTGTATCAATGCTGCATTAATCTTATCTGATCACGTTCTACTTAAAACATGGGACCACTGCCTCAGCCAGAGCAACAGTGTGAAATTAGTGAGTAGCTAAGTCAGTATTTTGTTTTACTCTCAATACTCGCTGGTTCCACAGCCTTATTTATTGACTACTAGGGCTATTCATGCCATGTAACAATCCAGAAGTTTGCCATGATGATAAAAGTGCACATGTATAGTCCAGTATTTCAAAGTAAAACTCAGGAGTGGAAGCAGCAGTGCTGTGTGCCTATTTTATAAACAGAAAGCAGAAGACTCAATGTCCCAAATTAGAGAACATCTTTTAAATCAACCTAAATGGAATTAAATTGTCCCCTACAGAACATTCAGGCCTGAGTTCCTCCACAGCAAATGTACAAACATACTCCCAGAGAAGCCATAAATCCTAAAGGAACAGTACATGATCATGTAACCATGGACACTATCAAGGCACAGGAAGAATTCAACTATATTATGTTAAATATTAGTGAAATTGTCATTGCAATATTAATGGCCCCTTTTTTTAGCCTATATACAGTTTTCAGTCTTTCAAGCATACCTGGACAATTTCTGCTGCAAGGCATCAAAATGTTAACACACATGACTAATTAGTTTGACCAGAGTCTCTTAAGTATATTTGATAATAGCAACTATCTGCAGGCTGTGCCCAAACTGATACACCAATTTGTACATGGTGCTGCTCCATCCCTTTGTTTTCCTCTCCTTATCAGCTTAAGATAGAAGGTGCCTATAAAAGAGCATTGTACAAAGGTTGTCATCTCTCTTGGTATCTGAATGCAGAGCAAGGAGCAGTATCAATGCAGAGACAAAGCAGCTCTTCACCTTGTAAAGGAGGATGGCAATTTAGAGAGCAAACCAAAATGAGGCTTTGAACCTCCATGCTGGAGAACAGGGGAAAATGGACAGGTGGTCTGAAAGAAAATGGTTTTACAGAAGACAGATAAAGTACTAAGTACAAAGCATGCCAAAGAAAGAGGAAGGATCCTTATGTAATGCTTAAACTTAAAATATTTCCCTCAACAAAGAAGAGAGATGATAGTGTAAGTCCACTGACACATTTCATATATGATAGTGTAAGTGCACTGAGACATTTCATGCTATCCACATGTATGTAGATTGTTATAAAGGACTTTAACTCCCTTACAGATGAAGTTGTTGAATTACTGAAAGAACTCAAGCTACTTAACCTTTGCACCCTGTTAATTACCTCAGTAATTAATACAATTCACAGCTTTTGTTTCAACTAATTTCAAAAAATCCAAATCAAATGAAAAGGTAGTCACAAGACTTCCAACATTAAGAAAAACCCCTATTCAAACTTATGAAGTACAAAGGGCATTTGGGGTTTGGGTGGTTTTTTGTTTGTTTTGTTTATTTATTAGCTGATGAGAAAAAAATATGGCAGCAGGTGCCTTGAAGGCAAGTCTATAATCTGTCCTCTTAATTCTACATCAGTAACCCTGGAAGTTGTAAAATAGCTATCTCTAATATGATTTATACCACAGGTTCCACTGTAAAACCAGTAATTCATTTTCCTGCTACGGTTGAGATTCCTGAACAACACAAGCTGAAATTCACCACATCTCAGTCCCTGCATTTACTACAGAAATCATTTTAAATAAACACTGGAGAATTTTTACTCCCAGGATCACTAGTGAAGTGTTCAGATCTGTGAACCTACAAATTAAAAGCATAATGTGTTCAGAACATTTCCATTCTAGTCAGAAATTCTCCATGTCTATTATTGCTCAAAGCTCAGAGAGCTCACACCTACAGGACTTTCACACAGAAACGGGCACAGTCTGGCCCCACAGCTGATTTCACCTTGGTACCAAATGGAAGTACCCTGTGCTTTGCTCCTTAGCCCCTGCTCCAAATCACCTGGTCCCATTCTTTTAAATACCTCCAGGGATAGTGACTCCACTGCTTCCCTGGGCAGCCTGTTCCAATGCTTGACAACCCTTTCAGTGAAGAAATTTCCCCTAATATCCAACTTGAACCTCTCCTGGTGTATCTGGAGGCCATTTCCCCTTTTTCTATCACTTGTTACCTGGAAGAAGAGACCAACCCTCACCTGGCTATAATCTCCCTTCAGAATGTATCTGGCATAAATTTCACATTTAACTGATTGCTGAGAACACAGTCGTGTGAAATGTAAGTTTTCAGATTCTGGGTAATACAGAATCTACTATCTGTGCTTTTCCTGAATTCAGTGAGGAGGGACTGATTCACACACAATCTCAAAATACTTTTTAGATATTTAAATTGTGGTGATAAGCACTCATGCTAAGTAGAAGGCTCTATAGTAAACCTTAGAGAACACTAATAAACCATAAAGTCCAGCCCTGTCTGAGAAACTCACCAGTTCAGAAAGATTAATGATTTAAACACAAATCATGGAAAGGCCGTCACAATTCCAGCTGCTGCACCTGCTTTAGTCCATTGCTCCCCTGCTGTCTGAATGCACTGGGCTTCTCAATGCCAAGAGGAAGAAGATATCCTGCACACACTAAATTCTATATGAGCTCATGTATCAGGGCACCAACACATGGAATAACTTAAAATTATTTCAGTGCTTGCCATTTACGACAAGCAGTTGCTTTCCACATGTATTTAAAATTTCAGGTTAAGTATATTTATTGCATTTTAAAACAGCAAGAAACACATTCTCAGGAAGATTCTCAGGTTAAAATTACTCTAAAGTTGAACCAGCGGTCTTAAAATACTGCAGAAGTTATTCATAATCAGAACAGAGATGTTATTAAACTGCACCTAAGCCTTAGGTAAAGGGAATTAAGTGCAAGTGTTGGCTGCTAAGGGAAAATAAATGACGTGCATTTTTGAGGTACCACTGATAAATTTGTCCATGATTTTCATTAACATATAATCATGTAAAATGTCTCAGAAGCCCAATTTTATTTTCAAGCACTTTAAAACTTCAAACATATTTATAAGACTTCCCCATGTTTTAAAAATTAACCCATTCCAAGTACCAGTGGTTTTTAAGAGTACATTTTAGACGGCCTATAAAGACTCCACAAGTACAAAGACATCTACAGGAACCTCCCTTTAAGAGTGTATCAAGGTTCTTTTTAGACCAGCAACCTGAACAGTCAAAGCTGGATGACAACAAAATTCAAGGAAACCATGAAAAACAAGAGCTTAACATTGATACAAAGCATTAACCGAGGACTCTCAAAGTTAACTGCACAGAACAGTTGAGGGGCTGAAGTGGTTGAAACACAAATACTTCAGGTTATACCAATTTATTCATTAAATAAAATACTGGGTTTACTTGACAGTTAAGACAAGCTGAAGTTTCTCCCATTTTCCCCACCATTTCCAGACTATTTGGATGAAGTCTAGACCCTTGTAAGTCACAGGATCATTGAAACAGCACTTATTCCATACTAACCTCTCCAAATGAAAGGCCAACTTTATAAATACACAAAGCTGAACAGCATCCAAAGGTAGACTTATCTAGCAAGACAAAAATCTTAAGAGCCAGAAGTTGTATGCCAAAAGTTAGTTCTGAAGTTTCTTGTGTTCATCAGCTCTAACAGTGCACAGTGTTTATCTTTTGCCACACACTTAACAAGTATGTGCTTCATGTTTGACAGAAATGCTGAGACCACTTGCAGTGCAACTTGGCAACAGAAAGTTTTGTCTCCCAGATGTCCAGCTAAAGGAATATCAACCATTTAACAAATTCTTTTTAACTATCTACCTTGAACAGCAAATCCCAACAGAACATAGACTGTGTTTATTGTCCATTATAGTTTGCAGGTGCTTTTAGCCTGGAAATCAGTTTACAGCACAGCAGATTGCAAAAAGTTAGACAGATTAGAGCCATCTAAACCACCACTGTCATAACCCTGTTTATGCTTTAAGCTGACATTGTGGCAGTCCAACAGTAAGAGTGACACAGAGCCCACTGGAAGCCAAGAACCTTCCCCTGGCAAGGATCGCAGGGCAGGGTGACTGTGCAACTGCTCCCCAGCATTTGTCCTGCTGCAGCTTCCACTTCAAGCTATAGAGAGCAATATGATTTCATACAAGAAAAAGCCTTTTCTACTCATAATAAATCAGAGAGACTGCCAGTGGGCAAGTTGCATGAATAAGCAAATAAAGTGAAGATTCTTGGACATTATTATAAGCAGCAAAATGAGAAGTTTAAGGCATTTGACTCTTGTTTCCTAAGGTTTCTCGTTTGTGTGTTTTAAGCATGCCATATTCAGTTGGAAAGTTAGGAGCAGCTCCAAAATTGCCTATAAAAATATTGCCCTTTTCCCTACTTTTTCAGAGGAAAATAAGTGGAAGAGGAAACAAGTCCTTTATATTATGAAAGATTCATAGGTCCTTCAGGGTAACATTTTAACAATTAAAAAATTGGAATGCACATTCTCCCTGGCAGCATAAACACTACTGATTACCATGTGAAACTTTAAGAGCTGCTTATTAGCTAAATTCAGCTAATCAAATGTACGCTTCATAAATAGAAAATCTTATGGACCAATGTTTTAACAATCAGTTCTGGACTAGGTTTTAATGGTTACCATCCATGATATTACCTAACTCAGGAACATTGTTTTAAAGAGCACGGAGGGATGAAGAGATACATTTTATCTCCTATGTATTCAAAATGGACTTTTAAATCCGTGAGAAATCCAACATATTCCCAGGATGCTGATGAAGTCTTTAGCTCATTTAAAATACTGAAGCCAGGAGAGTTAGAAGCAACAGAAACAGCATAGCATAGCAGAAACAGCTTATGTAAAGTGCCACATTTTGAAAGATCTGTCATTTGTAAAGGTTCAGCACGATAATTAATTACTTGAAATACAAAAGACAACTATCACAATTTCAATACTACCCTTAAGATACAGTTACACAAAACTAGTAATATAGACAAATAATATTTCAAGTTGTCTTGTGACACCTATGAAGCTGAACAAAATTAAAAGACATTGGAGATAAATTGTTAAGAACCCAGGCAGACTCGTTAACTGGTTATCTTGAGCATGTACATCAAGGGAGGATGTCTTCAAATGATCTGCTCTTCAAGTCTCTAACTTTATGTTAGTTCAGACAAATATTCAGTATTTGATCACTGCTGCAACAGAAAAATAAAGACACCTCCCCGGTATGAACTGGGTTTCAAAATCTGATAGACCCAGAATCAGTTAACACTCCATGCAGATAATTACAAAACCAGTCCCATTTTCATCCCTTTTTCACACACAATTTCCTTATTAAAAAGATGCAAAGTAAGTCTAGATGTCTTAACAGTGTTTAGACTCATCTGTAATGGAAATCTGAACACTTTAGGGGAAACTTCCATACACTCTTCATGTCCTTGATCCATTTATGTCCTATAGATGTTTTTGTTGCACTTGTGTTCTCTTAACTATACGTATTAATACCAGCTCAAAGTCAGAAACTCCCTAAGAGGTAAGCATAGAAGTATGTGCATAGCAACATCTTGCCTTGTATTCATATTGTTTCACAAGCCTCCAAGGCTTTTTATAAAATCCAGAAGATGCAGAAATTTATATAAACAAGTTAAAAAACAGGCCACATTATTAGTTTTTCCTAGGTTCTTCACTTAAGCACATCTCACTAAATCACAAATACAAACAGTGACTTTTACTACCTAAACAGTTCATTAAAGAATGTAAGATCAGGAAATAGAATAACAGAACTGATTTTATGATGTATTTATTACAGAAAAAAAAACCCCAAACCAACAAAATACCAAGAATTTTAAGCAATTTTACAGTAAAAAATCACACAATTTTTGGTAACTGAGGTTGCTATAGTTTATCAGCTTGGCTGGCTCACTGCTTTTCGTATATGAGCTTCTACTAACCTGATTTCATAAAAATCTATGAAAGACTATAATCACCTGAGCTTTCAAACAAATAACGTGTTTCCCAGCACGTAGGCCACAGAACAAGCCTCTCTGTTTGTCAAAGCAGAAAAAAAGACACAGAGCCATGCCAGAAAGATTCAGTTTCAATATTCTGCAGACATTTAGTTCTTTCCAGAATATGTAGCTGCTATAACAAAAACAGAGCAAAAAAACCAAAACCAAACCAAACAACAGAAAAACAACAACAACAAAAAAGTGGTGATAATGTACATGCCAAGCATTTAGACAACGGGTAAGTAACTGAGGTGACAGCAGTGGGGAATTCACTGTAGCAGCATCTAGGAAGGCTTTATTTGACATAATTCTTTATCTAGAACTTCTCATTAGAAGTTATATCATTCTTACATCTATATATAGATGAAGAAACAGTGGCTCTTGCTGCTGTGGAGCAATTGTTGTAAGGAGGCTGCTGGTGAGCTCTCAAAATCCTCTACAGAGCTAGGAATGTATGAGGAAGTAGGATAAACACTCCCAGGATTTTAATAAGGAATTAGAGAGATGCACTCATTGTGCATCCAGACCCTGAAAACTTCTTTATTTGAGCTTAGTAAGGATAGATGATGGTGAACTCAGTGGGGTTTTCTAATCTGTTTTATTTCTTTTTAGAACTTAATAGTGGGAATTCTTTCTGGATAGCTCTTAAGCGCAACAAGATTTCAGCCAGTTAATCAGAAGTGCTACAAATGCTGCTCTTCTCACTGGCTCCACAGCATTTGATGCAAGTGTTTCAGTAAGTGGGGATGACACTACCAGAACATATCCCGAATGATCAGCTATAATGGCCTACTTCCAGCCAGTGTTCCCTGATATAAGGGTATGAGTCAGTACTCAAATATATGCCCAAAAGAACTACAGAAACCACCAAGAGCTTGTGGATTCAACTACAGTCAATCAAAAACCTTTAAAAAATCCCACCCCAAAACACAAATAAACCACCCCCGAAACAACATAAAATCCCCAAACCACAAACAAACCCAACCTAAAACCCCCACACACCAAAAAAACTGTTTCCCCACATAACTAACAGCAATATTTTCAAATGTTCAAATAAAAATTAAAAAACTTAGGTCTGGAGAGATTGCACATTGTCCATACACGACTGTAGGCACAGTAGCAGTCCAGGCTCTTCGGACACTATTATTTTATATGTGTTCTACAATGCATCAAAAGGCTTCTCACTGTTCTCACTGCATTTGTTCCTTGCAAATATAAACCAAACTAAATGTGTATCAGTCCAAAAGGTATTTGGAGGCAAAGACCACAAAATCTTTCATAGTTCTACTCTGTGCAAAGTAACAGTAAAAAACCTCAATAAATACTGTATCAAATGAAGAAACCAGCACTACTCTACGTACAGGTTCAGGTACTTGGAGGATCATGGAATGAAACACAAAACTCTCAACCAAGTCCAGTTTGGGCTTGTCTTTGCTGCCAAACATGTGCTGCTGCTATGGAAGTCGAGTTCCTCCAAGCATGTCAGTGGTTTTGCCATCAGAGTCACAGACCCTGCTGGCTCAGAGCATTCTGCAGGAGCCAGCTAAAGTCTTAATGCTGAAAAAAATTCAGTAACACTTACCTATTTGTACTTGCTCTGGCTGGCTCAATGAAACAAATGCTGATGTATCATCAATCCAGGAAACCTGAATGTTACCTAGAAAAAGCAAAAGGAATTATTATCACCATTTTTATTTTAGACTCAGTCACAGAGCCTGATGTGCCATGACATAAAAGAGCCAGCTAAGAATAACTTGCACCTGAGAAGGCTTTTGTCCACTGTACAGGTGTGTAGTTCACACCAAGTTGCACAAGGGCCTGGAACTGTTCAGAAAGTTAGGGCTGCATGTGCATCCTGTACACCCTCAGACCCTCACATCCTCCCTTCATGGCTTCTATATGATTCTACTAAATAAATTGAAGCAATTTTCTGGGAATTTCAGCCCTTTACTGAAATAAATAACAGCTCTTTGAGTGATGATAAATTCCAGTCCAGCAGGGTAGGTAGAAGATTGATCACATCAACGGAGAACTCCACTATTGGGACACTAAATCTTCAAACTCTGGTTTGTTTGAATCCCACTATATATAATTTCCTGAATGTGAAATAAAAACTTAATTTGAGTCAATATGAGGACAAATGCACAAAATCATGGACCTCATTTGGAAGCTGTTACAATGGAACAGTGACTGGAAGTAAGTTCCTCTATTCATCAAGCAGTTAGTGCATTTTCTATGTGAATGGCTTAAAATGTCACATTAGCACTAAAAGAGCTCATAATCAAGCAAAAGCAGAGGAAAGGATTCCCATTCCAGACACAAGGTCTTATTATAGTCTGAAATCCATTTACATCTCCTGTCCTTATCTAAGTGCTTTATTGTTAGTACAATTCAGATATTGAAAATTGGTGCCATTTTTTTCACATAGACTAGAAAATCAAGTTGTATATAACGTTACACCACCATTTAACCTTCAGACATTACAAGGTTAAAAACAATGATGTAAAAGGGCTTGAAATACATTTATTCTCAGTTGTTTAATCTATTGAAATCTAATTTAGTCTACAGGTTACAAGGTTATAGAAGTCTCTTCTGAAACCCAGCCAGATTATAAACAGATTTTCTAATTATAAAAAAATAAAAGCCTAGATAGATTTCATTCACATGCTATACATTTGACCAGCCAGCTATTTAGGAGTTTAAGTTATAATCATTTTGATCATTGCCAAAACCATAATTAATTCAGTATGGTTTCTGACATCTCCCTGTACTGAAGGGCTAAGGCTGATATCAAGATGAGCCCACACCGAGAAGTAAGAATTTCTTGAAACATTTTTTAGGACACATAAATTCAATTTCTAATAATTCTGTCTTTGAAGAACATAGAACTTTGCTGCCTGTGGGTGAGGGTCTTTACTGTAGGGAGAACATCCTTTTGGCAGGACACTAACATTTCACAACACAAGGAAAGCCTGAGCTGACTTATGATTGCAGCTCAAAACTGTAGCACATTTGGTAGGACCCTGACACTGAGCTTCCTTTAAAGGACAGAAATTACTGTATAAATTCATATTGCTCCACATGCATTGACAAGTCATTGCTCCAAAATTCTTCGTGTATGAAGTTCCCCATTTTTGTATTACTAATCACAAAATTTTCTAAACAATTATCTGAGACACCTGAGACCATATTCTGTTATAACTCTGGAACACAGAAATGCTGTCCAGCTTGTGTCCCTTTCTTATATATACAGTAATTAATTTCAATCTACCTGAGCAGACAAAGAAAGATCAGAAAGAAAAATTCTCCAGAATATCTTACAATTGTGCCCTCAGTGTAAAATAAGAAAGAGGATCAGTGACAGACAAAAAAAAAAAAAATCTCCTGAAGAATTCAGCTACTATTCAAATGGACTTCAGTGTCCATATTTTCACTACGTGCCAAATAAAAATAAATTAATAAAAATCCAACCTATTGGTGGGACATCATTTCAGCATCAGATCCTTATTCACTGTCGCAGAAAAGCTGCTGCTCTCTATATGATTCCTGACTTTGTATTTTTAGCTGATAAAGGTTTTCAATGCCTGCCAACATATGTTGCTTTTATACTCAGATTTATACATTTTAAATATAGAATTTGAAGAAAGTCGAACATTAAACAGCAGACAGTGAGTTACAATCTGAAGCGAACCGCAACAAATGCTCTTATGCAACTTTCCATGCTTAAGAGATGCTCTCTTCAGACTATGCCACATTTCATCATTATTAAGAAGTAAGAATTTAGGAGAGATAAAATTAATAGATTAAATAATTCAGCAATACTGCTAAGCACTCAGTAAATACTGTGCATTTCAAAAGTATGGTGAAATGCAAATAAAGACCTGGAAAGCAAATGCATCTGCACCTGCAGTACAATATTTTGCAATCACCAGAGCCCTGTGCCAGCTCACTGCAAGGCCAGTCCGGATAAGCCATGGACAGTAATGTAATGGAGTACCAGCTCTAGAGAAATAAACCAGGAAATTTCTCTCTCTACACTTCTAGAATACATCAAGAGTCTTCAATACTTTGAAGAATGCCACTGGCAGACTATGACATGAAGGTGCAAGTAACATATATTTCTTCTATAAATAAAATTGAAAATTCTCTATGTATCAACTCAAACACGCAAAGAAGATTAAATCCACAGAATAAAATTATACTGATGGATTACATCATTGAAACATTTTCCATTTTATACTCTGTTCTTACACATTTCCTACATGACTTTTACTGGTAATTAGGTAGTAGTTTTTATAATACTTTGATAGCATGAGTTTTAATTAAAGGCCCAAAGACATTCATTTAAGTAGAAGTGAAGGCTATACACTAAAGCTGTATTCTAGCAAATCATATTTTAATGACTTCATATTTCACATCAGCATGACCAAACAGCACAAATTTAAGAATCTAAAGTGTTCTAAGAGACTGCATAGTGCTGCAAGTACTTGTACAGTGAAACTACTTTCACCCCTGAGACTATAAAAACATCTTACATGAACAGGTGTCCACTTGGTATGCAGGCAGTCCTGAAGGATTTCAGAATCATGAACACCCCTTCTAGAGTAGCAAACGTAAAGCAGTTCCAGTGTGACACTGCAGCCCTTTCAGCTGTTTCATTGCTTTTGTTAGAAGCTTCATGAAAGATTATAACTCTGCTTCAATTCATTCTAACATAATTTTTCTGTAAAATTCGATTAATACTGCTTGATTTCAAAACACTTTTCTTTAACCGATGTAATAAATTAGTATAATTCATGTATATTACTGCCTTTTTTTTTTTTCTTTTGTTTTGGCAAATCACTCAACCTCATGCTGCGCCACTCTGCCCCTGACCACCCACAACTGGAAAAGCATGGGTACTTCTGTATTCCAGAATTTTGGAAGGAATAATCTGCAGTTTGTTTTGAGATGCCATGGCAATAAGACCTAAGCAAAACTATAGATGAATTACCGAACGTGGAGATTGTAAACCCAAATATGAAAACACTCAGCTCTAAAACCCGGAGAAGTGCGGGAATCGGCAATTCCCAAACCGAGCGTTTGGCGGGGTGTACGTGCGCCCCCTGGCGGCCGTGCCTGCCCCCCGACACCAGGAAAGCTGTGGAGCCGAGGGGTTAAAAACCGATGGAAATTCAGTCCAAATGGATGTTCTTATCCCGAAACAGCAGCTCCAGGAGAATCCCTGTCATTTCTACATTCTCACATTCTACATTTCCCAGTCGGGACTATTAAATCCTATCCACTACACTGGGCCCTGCTGCAGTGAAGATGGAATGGTCAGAAGGAACTGAGGGAGTTTTATACAAGTCCTTAGACCTTGCACAGAGTATCAAGCCACAAGAGATAAGGAGCAGAAGACCACCATCAATTAGTTCAGCTCCCCAAGTCCCTACATTTTATACTTCTACTAAGTAGAGCAACACCAGAACTACCAGTCCTCAGTTATTGAATACCCTTCTTGCTGTTTCTTCTGGCTTGGGTGCTGTTCACAATCTTGAAATCAAATTGATTATTTTCAAGCGTGCTTGCTTGCCTAGACTCATACATGGTGGAGTTTGGTTTTATGCAGACTGCAGGATGAACCTTGCTCCTAAACCTTGCTCTGCCTCACACCAATCCCCATTCCCTTTATCCACCTATATAAACTCTTACCTCCTTTCAGGAGAGGCTGTAAATAAAAGGATAAAAGATCCACAATATTCAACAAGCACCACATAAAGATTTCTAAAGAGCAGTTAATAAGAACAATAATTTTCAACACATCACTACGAAGTCCACACCATTCAAAAACTACAAAAAGAGATTCATCATTACCTACAGTAGGAATACGTCTGCACCCACAGACTAAAAATAACAAACCAGAAGTACTTGTTAACAATAACAAAAAAAACCCAGGCAGACTGTATCACTCACCAAAGGCACTGAAAAGCTGGTATAGGTCACTAGTCTTCCACTCTTTGGGAAAAGTAACATGAAGAACATGATCTCGTTTTGGCTGCACTACAAAACAAAAATGCTTTTGTTAGAGTCACTACTAGTATCTTTAGAATATCCTAAAACAGCCATCTAATGTGGTCATGTAGGTTTTTTTTTTCAGTTTCCTTTTAAAATAAGAAAACAGGCCAAGATCTATGCAACTACATCAGGCACAGTGACAATGTGCCTGCACTTAGGCATGAAAGACATACTAAATCCTACTAGCTCATCTGTATAAGGAATTGAAACAGCATTTCCTGCAGTGGGAAATACCCACAAGTCTAGTCCTTCCCATCCCTTGCACCAAACCAAGTTCAAGGAAAGAAGAAAAAAAAAAATTCAACAGCCTCTTCATGCTCCACCTTTAAAAAATTTCTTAGCAATGATTCAATTTTGCCATTATTCTGTCAATAAAAAACTTCCTGTGAAACAATGTTCAACTCAGTTTTCATGTAATATTAGGTACAAGCTAGAATATACACACTGACTTTTTATTATTACTACAAAAACTTATTTCTAAAAACTACACCAAGATAAAAAGACCAGCTTATCAAAGCCAACATCTAAAGAAGTGTAGAAGTCTTCAGTGTATATTGAAAGTCATTTTAAGCTTTGTCAATTTGAGAGAATCCAAATCAAACTGCTAGAAGAGGTAAGAGTACAGCAGAAATTATCATATTATTATTACTATTATATATCTTACTTTTACACACTTCTCCTAACTGAAGTTCCTTTCATTAGAGAGGTGAGCTTTTATAACCTGTGAATTCCTATCATACTTTAAAAAGAAACAAGTAGGACACTGTATTTTCAGGGGTAAAGATACTGAAATATTTTACATTTCCCTATGAAACTATTTGCAGATCATTAATTAAGCCTCTCCACAGGTATCTGCAGAGATCAATTTCGTTATGTATGACACCTTGCTAAATCTTACCTGGTGTTTTACATTGGATGACAGAGGCTGAACCATTAAAGTCGAGTGCTCCACTTTGCAATGTAGTGCTCCAGTTTGTTTAAGGTAACTCAAGGGTTAACTACACACAGCTTGATGTGATCAGATTTTAATCTGACCACCTGGTAACACTCTCAGGAAAAGCTTCTCTCTTCCTTTCGTATAGAGACTTAGGGACTGCTTTTCATTTTAGTGAATGAACTAGCGACTTACCCTCCTGAATTCTTCTGTAATACAAACTTTTCTAGTTTCTGATCTCCTTAGCTTTCAGCATTAGAACTGGAGAGCTTTCCAAGGCGTGCCTCATTCATAGAGCGGGTGTCCAAACTCAGACCATCAACCACTGGTTATTGCTAAATGTTTTAATCTGTTTCACCTAAACAAGTGGGTTAGCCTGAGTTGACCAGAAACTCCCTAGTAATAAATTACAGGTGTACATGAGCACTGAGAGCTCAGTCAGGCTGGACAGAGACACAAGTAGTTAATGAAAGCAATCCCTTCACGAGCACAGGTGAAATCCTGTTCCCTAAATCTGCTACTTAAACAAAATGACACAAAATTTTTTAAGGACTAAAATTCAATTTTTTTGCACTATGTAATTCAAACACCAAAACCCCACAAGCGACAGAAGATCAATTCATTGCTGCATAGCTTACTAAACAGAGAGCAACTCGAAGTTTAATTATTTGTAATCCAGTAGTACAAAATCATAGCATGAACAACTCCAGTTTCAGATATTACAGCCTTTTTATATTCATTAGAGAAAAGAAACTATTCCTATCATTCCTGTATCTGTTTATTCTTAAATTCACTGTGAATCCGCTGTTAAAATCTCTAACTTCTACCTACTTGGGTGAAAAGTATTTGATTCTTTTTCTGCTTTGCAGTCATTTTGTGCAGCAACTTCATTCTTTTAAATGAGTTCCTAACACGCAGTAACAAAAGAAGATGATGAAAGTTCACATTCACATATCCAATACTATTTAACTTGGCATATGTTATTGAAATCCATTATTTCAGGAAAAATTGCACAAACCTGCTATTTCACTACCCGACAAACAGAAACACACCACAACTTACAACAGCCACCCAGTGAGCTGTGCCTCATCTCTTTTTTAAAAACACAGATTCTGAGTGCACCTCCCGCAGAAACACGGCTGTACTCTTTAGGTGGCTTTGCTTCTCTGCAAAACAGTCCCCCAAAATAAACAACCACCAGACAGCTTCCTCAACCTACTGCACTGTTTACATCTCAGAATAGCAACAAAAGTATCTAAAACAGCCAGCCCAACATGCGACCCCTGCAAGTGCCTTCCTTTTTGAGGCTTAGAAAGCCTCCCTGGCTCAGGTTCTCCTGTAACATCTGCATCAGTCTGTTCTACAGGAGTGGCTTTCAGATAAAAGAGACAGACTTTCAGAGGCAGACTCTTTTTTGGCAACCCTTCTTGGCAAAGGATCAAAACAATCCTGTAAGTTGGCCAGCAAGTGGAAGCAGCATCTTTACAAATTAGTAGCTTTGGCATTCTCTCAATGACCCAAAGTATTTACCCATTCTTCCATTCAGTATCCAACAGTTGGGGAAGGAAGATGCAATGTAATTAGATTACCATTCCAACAGAGCCAGAGCTCAGTGATCTGACCACCTAACTGAATTTAAAATTAAATGTATGCCCTTACAGCATATATTTTCCTCTCCAACAATTACTTCCATCTCTCTAGAACTGCATTCTGTTACTATTACACTGGCATCTAATAGAGTCACACTCCAGTCTGAGCTTTCTGATGCAAGGAGTGGAAAATGTCTGCACGTCAGTATTGCTTCCAAATGGGTATAATTTTCAAGACATTGTGTATCTGACTCCTCAATATAAAATTAAGCTTTTATCTAATCAAGGACCAGACTGACCTCCAGGGCTTCACATTTTCCTAAATCAAGGCATCAGTGGGAACACTCATCCAAAGCTTTCCCCCTCATCATGAAACATCCCATAACAGTAAGGACATTTAGATTAGTAAAATCTGTTTTCATTTAAATGTATTATCAACTAATTACAGCTCCAGGTCTGTAAACTGAAACAACCAGAAATGTAAAAATGTTTTAAACTAACATTTTTCCATTATCATAATCCCACGTGGCAAAAGAATTCTGATGTTTAGGTTGAAGTTAAGGAGAGGTACTGCTGCACCTCACTTGAGAAACAAAGTGGCCACAAGATTTTCAGAATCATTTGCTATTCACTAGTTTGCATCCTGTATCTACTGCTGGGGTGAGGGGACAGTGTTAAGATCCCACTTTTTATATGATACGGTATATAAGAATAGCAAACCAAAATAACAATAAAGCTGCCAATTTCAAACTCTCATTTAGTAACAACAACTTAATTTGCTCTCGTCAACCCCCTTTATGATGCAGATCCTCTGGTCAAAGTTGAAAAATTTCTGGGTCTACTGTTTTGTTAAAGAAAAAAAAAAGGAGCAGACATTTAAATCATTTCGTAAGTAGCTAATAACCTAAACACAGTTGATATATACATAAATAATCTTTACACTTCCTCCTCCAGGAAGTTTGTCAGAATGGTACTAAGTTTACAATGAAAGAAGCTACTTACAGTCTGGTCCTTCCAAATTGAGATATGGTATGTCCATTACTCTCATAAGAAATAGCCTAGAAGCAAAATGGAAAAGAACCATTAGCAAATTTGTGCCTGAAGACCTTTTCCTTTTTATAGTTTTTTTACATGTTTCTTCTGAAGAAGCAGAATTAACCATCCCAAACTTATCTTAAGATACTTTAAAACAAACAGACCCTCTAAGCCCAATCTCTTATCTAACAACCAGATTCAGAAAGTTACTTGGCATCATGCCAGCAATTCTACTTATTCAAGAAAACAGGGACAAAAAAGGCCCAAATTGTTACTGCTGAAAACAGTAAAGACAAGTGGGAAAGGGCCATTAACAAGTGGCAGCTCTGTGCAGTAAGAGCCCCTTGCACAGTGGATAGTGCAAAAGCTGCCATCATTCTAAAGACACATAAACCTCCCCACTTTCTGAGCACTTCATCATGCTTTAGACAGAATGGATCTTAAAACCCTAAAACTGCAAAAGCCATCATGACTTCTTTGGAGGTAACTGGAATGAGTCTTTTCCTCTTTAACATGTATTCGAAGAGTTTCTCAAAACATTCAAGAAATGCTTTCAATAAAAGCTCTTACTCAGTTCTCAAAACTATTTCCTTCCAAAATAAGATGAACATCTTAAAATCTTGTCATAGGTACCAGATGCCACATTGATGTTACAAAACATTTGCTGTGTATAATGCTCACAGGAGGGCTAAAATAAATAATTTTTCCATCGTAACTTTAAAAAGCTTCTAAAATGCTTATCAGATTACAGTTACAACATTTAACTAAATATTAACTGATGTAAACAGCTGATAAAAACATTTTAAGTGTACAGACTGATCTGTAATTCCCTAGAAATTCTATGTATCATACTACACTCACTAGTAGTTTCTATGAGTTTGAATATCATGCCCTTATGATTCCCTGTATCACTGAAAAGTCTACTGGAATGCAGTTGTTAACTTGGTTTTGCTATAAATAGGAGAAAGAAAAAAACCCCAAACACTGGGGTAAAATGTACTGTATGGCAGGTTTCCATGTGAGCCACAGGGTGTGAGAACTGGCACCAGTTGTGCCAAAACTGGCCCACCTAATTTATCTTGTGAGCCTCAGAGAAGATGCAGCACAGCATACACTGCATCCTCCTGAGCACTGCAGCACCTAAGAGGATCTTTAGCAATAAAAATTACAAACATCTGCATCAATTAACTTCAGAAACGTCACCCATTCCAGCACAGCACTGAGTAATGAAGACATTCTACGAAGAAGTCAGAGTTTCTTTTTATGTTTAGCCTTAGGTGCCACACTCCTGTAGACTTGGCTTCATCACAGCCGTCTGCCTAAACTGGACAGGAGTGGCATCTTGGGAACAAAGCTGGCTTCAAACACAGCTCCCACAAGGAAACCAAGGAAGATATCCTTACTCTGACATACCCTAGAGAGCCAGGGTAATTGTGACAGCACTGTTGCTCAAAAACGAAACAAAAAACCGCCATCCACCCAGAAAACAAGGAGGCACAGTGATCACACCACAAAGGTATCTTTTGTGAAATTAAAGGAAGGGGGAAAACAAAGAAACAAAACAAAGGATGGGACACATCCTCCAAGGAGCAATAGAAGGGATGTGACTACATTCCGCCTCTGGTGGAAGACGTCAGGCAGGATCACAGCACCATAGCAGGGTACCCAGCTGGGCAGAAAAGAGCTGGATCTGTGCTCTGCCAGTAAGCTGGACTGCAGACTGCCAAAAGGTGCTCATTTTGATTTATTACCTATGATTTGTGCTCACATCTTCATCTGAAATGTCAATGTCACTGTTAGTAAGAGACACAGCCTTCTTCAGACCCCAGTGCAGAGGATAAGCACAGCCTGAACAGGCTAAATACAGTTTTTCTACTGGTCAGTAAAAGTAGTTTAGTCTTTGCTGGATGTCCATCATCCATGCAGGACAGCAAAAGTGGGAGGTTTTATTTAAAAAAAAAAACAAGGCAGGTTTGTTTTAAGCTGAGCTATCTGAACAAACGTTTGCCAAGTTCTTGGAACCTACTACTTTTTAAGGCACTCCAATAACTAGTTTAAGTTTTGTAGGTAGCAGTTTTCATAAAAATAAAGATGAAGACTACTAAAAACACAACAAAAACTTCTGGGGAGCTTAGCACTAGTTAGGCTTCTCTCCCCGAGGTTTTATCACATTGAGGAGAGCCACAATGGCCAACTGCAAGAACAGACTTATGCCAAAAAAATACATACACCTGAAATGAATTGAGATTGGTTTTTTATTCCCTGAGACAAATCCTCCATTTATTTGTTTGGCAAAACAATTATGTCACTAAACACCACATACACACACAAACTCCCTGTAGTCTACTGATTCTAGTATTAAATGCACTTTAGGTATGTTACAGAAGTAACTGCATCTTGTAGCACTAACTTACACCACATGGATTATGAACACTGAGTTCCAACATAATCCATAATTAAGTTCCATAACTATGGTTTTAAGATTCCTCATCTATCTGCAGAACATTTAAATTAATAAGACTTCTCTGTATGACAGCAGGGACTCTATATTAAATTAGCTAGATTCATGAGGTTGGGAGTTAATGTTGTGAAAATCAATGTCATAGCTACATTTCTTTAAAAGCTAAGTAGACCAAGCTAAAAAAAGTGTTATTTCCTACACTGTTTAGGGACTACAGCCAGATCACACAGTCAGAGGACAGAGACCCATTTCTCAATAAGAACTATGAGGTATTTTGAGAAAGCTACTTGAAAGACAATTATTTTTGTGGCAAGTCAAGTAAAATGAGGAGAGGAAGGTTATCATTGTGCCATTCACAGCAGTGCATAAATAGTCTCAAGGAGTCAACACTGTTCCTCTGCACTGAGCTAGGATGAAAGTTTTCACAGCTGTGTGGTGAACTGTGTAGAGAAACCGATCCAGCTGAAAAAAGAAAAGGCATTTTTTTAAACCCAGCTCAGTTTACCAGTCCAGGTCAGTGGCTACTTCAGCCACATGTGGCTGCAAGCACAAGAACAGCAACTATTTACTCCTACACTGTGAGTGGAAAGTTACTGGTCAAACTGCACAAAAGCACACCAATCTCCTTTTGCAGTAATTTTGCAAAGAAAATTAAATATAGAAAATCTGAGGGATTTGCAATACATGCCAGAGAACGTAGCTCCCTATGAGAAATTTTCTACAAGTATAGCACAAACCCAAGTGATTTTCATGGATTCTGGTTTCTGATATCCATTGTACAAAAAAACATTTCTAAGCTAATTTATATTTCTACAGACCATGATGCTATTCAGCTCCATAAAACGTGGTGTTCTCATTTCTCTACAGCTCTTCCACCCCCTGCCTCCAGCTACATCAAAAGAATAAACAGCATTCAAACAGCCCAGAGATACAAAAGAACACTGTCATTAAAAGTTTGTGAGGAGCTTGTGGGTGGGGACAGGAAGATATGGAAGAGCTGTTGCTCTAAACCAGTCAAAAAATTTCAAATCAACTCCAAAGTATATGAGACAATAACAGTATCCAAATTATACACATAAGAGTTTAGATACTGCAATAAAGAGTCCCATCATCTCAACTCATAAATGTTCATCGGGGATTACTCACAGCAGACGAACAGGATTTCTTAAAGATGTTGTATATACAATAAAGCATAAAGATTACAGAAATGCATCTCTGGAATTCCTGGCTTATTGAGTTGTTTATCATATAACTTTCTGCATTATGCCTAGAAGAGCCAAACAATCCTAAGGGAGAGTCTGTTTTTAATCAGTTGCACTCTCACAAAAGCCCTAAAACTAAAGATTTTACCTATGTTCATCGTTAACCTATATGAACACAAACTTATATGCTGGCCATCACTCTTGAACAGCAAGCCAGGAAGTTCCATAATTTTGCTGACATAATGAAAGACATTAAAATTGCTCTTGAAAAAAGTATTACCTTCATTTGAAAGCTAAGTTCATAAAAATCAAAGCTTGATTTTTTAATTTTAAATTTACTCCCACTAATCACATTAGTGACAAGCCCATTCAAACAGGAAACTTTTCCAAAATCCTAGCAATAATGTAAAAGTTTAATCACTAAACTGTACTTAAGTATTAACATCTAATATTCAGAGATCTTGAAATTAGGATTTTATGAGCAACCCAAAGAATCATGCTCTGCTTTAAAGAACATTTTCAAGACTATCTGGATAATAGTTCAAACTGAGAACATTGCTTCTAAAGAGCTGCCTTATAATAAACTCCTCTGCTCAGCTTCTTTCCGGAAAAAATTGTGACATAAGGTATAACTTTCATTTGTTTAGCTTACTGTTTGCATGTTGTAGTTTGTGTTTTGCTTGAAGAACATGACTACAGCACCAAGGAAAAGGTTTCCTTGTTCTGACTGCTGCCCACAGGATCAGGTAGAACTTCTGGAGGAAGGAGGAAGATAGTTTTTTTTCTCCCCAGCAAGAAGAGAGGATGGTCAGCTAGGGAAAGATTCTAGACCACAAACGAGAGACAACTAGGTGTAGCAGGAAGCTGGCTGGCAGCCCAGAGCATACCTGCCAAAAAACCCCAGGAGCAACACACTCACTAGGGACCTTTAGGTAACTCTGAACTGCAGAGCCCTGGATGCTACCACAGATGCTAAAAACACCACGTGCTGCAGACAGAGACCACGTCTGCAAGGACTGAATGAATGCAGCAAAAGACTTGTTCATTTAAACACCTCACAGCTCTGACTTCTAACATGCAGTTAAATCTCACCAAAAAAAAAAAAAATAGAGTTATCTCATTCTGGCTTGTTAGTTTGCATTATAGGAGAAAGAAAATTAGCTCAAAAAATACAAGCCTTGGCCTGCTCACTGTAAGGAAAAGGTGAGATAGTCTCATCTCCAGGCTCTGACTTAGGTGATGTGGCAGATGTTACTTAGAATAGGGCAAAGCTTGTAAAATCACGTGTAAGTAAGACATGGCAGGTCTTCCAAGTTTCCATAATTTAAAAATAATATATAGCTTTTCTGAAACAAGAAGCTACAAGTTCTGAGTAATGACAAAATGGATAAACACTCTTTTCTTGCAAACAGTAATTTTCAGTTCTTGCTTAAAAAGGAAAAAAAAAGGCAGCTGTTCTCCCTACAGTTTTTTTGTTAACTCTTCCTTTCATTACAGTCAGGCAGTGTTAACTCTGAAGCCAGAACAGACACAGCAGGCTTCCTCTCACTCACTCTCACAACTTCGAAATCTCACTCCTAGAGGAATGTCACATTTCAAGTACACAATTAATTTGAAAAGCTTAAATTTAATGTATTATTGTGACAGTTTTAGAAGTTGCAGTCTGTACTTGTTGCAAATATGCATTTCTAGAAAGAATTTTGGTTAATGATTGAAAAATTAACCTGCTCAGTTGGCACCTACTAGTTGGCATGTGTGTGTGTTGGTGTTCCTGAAAACAACCTAGTGACAAATCCCATCTTAAAATGAAATTGTGCTGATCAATTCTATCTTTACCTTTGCATTCAAATCAAGCAGTCACTGTGGGTCCATGTTTAATCTAGGGAATATTTGTAACATCTGCTAAAATATATGGAGTTACTGCCTCACATGTCTCAGTGTCAACAGAATCACTAACTGCTGTCACTGTAATAATATGATGTTCAGAACAACGAAAGGTGAAAGCCACTGATCACAATTATTTCCTCATTTGTGCAGGCCACCTGAAGCTAAAATAATTAATTTTGCCAACTCTTATATTACAGGATTTGAAAGGACGGAATTTCTCCTGAATTTAAACAGAGTAAGCACTATAACCTTTTTAATTTCAACTCCTTTTCCTTTATGTGACAGATTGCAGCATCTTTAGAAGTTTCCTAAGGTAAAATCTACAGATTAATTATGTAAAGGATCCAACCTGTGCATAAATGCTTCTAGATTCCCCAAGTCTTACTTCAATTTGTTCAAGGAGTTTAAATGAAGATCCAATTCAAAAGCAAAATACTGCTCATAGCATCATCCCATAAATCATATATGTATATTTCTTATGCCATCTTAAAAATGGGTTACCCAACAATGTTAATACCAATGCTTTGTGCTATTTGGATTGACATTACCAGAGAGATATTTTAGTTTTTCCAGACTGTTGAGCGCACCCAGTTTTCACTATCACCAGTTCCTGATGATCCTAAAACATAAAGGAGACCTGACCAGATTTTCTTCCAGTTCCACTACTCCCAAAGCTTACTCCAGAAACAATTTTCTAAATTGTAAATATATCCTCAACACTGGCATGGGCAGTCCAGGTACTCTTCTAAGCGTCCTTTCACAGGTCAGCAGTAAGTAAACCATCCTCCTCAAAAGAAAAGCTGTTTACTTCATACTTCTCTCCAGTATCACCAGCATGAACCAGAAAGCCAATAAAATTTCAGTTTAAAGAAAAATGCAGTTAGCTATTGATTCCAAGGCTAGAGGCAGATCTGCTAAAGCTAGTATTGTACTTCCATGTTTTAGCAGGTTTTTTAACACAACAACTACTTACTTGTTAAAAAAAGGTTCAATGAGTTTTGATCTAGCAGACACATGGTTTTTCGGAGGACTGAGGAATGAACCTGACGAATGAAGAATAAATTCAGTATGTAATAACAGCTACAGACAGCACCAGGGAGAAGGTTTGGAAAAGACATCATAGGTACCCAGGAAATTAGCCATGGAAATGAAGCACAGTCCAGTAATGTAAGCATCATATCCTGCTTCATGGAGTTGTTCAGACGCTGTATCATAACTTGGAAATCCTTCTGCACTTTCTGAGGGGAAAAAGACATTTATAAATACATTATCACAGAAGATAAAGATAGTCCTGTATGCTTACCTACAGGCTTATTTTGTCAGAGCATAACATCATTTGGGGAAGCTTACACAATTTTCAGAATCTTTCAAATTTCTTAAGTTCTTAAAAAAGCAGGGTTTTTTGGCATTTTTAAGTAAGAATAGGTTCGTAAAACGGAAAGTCTTTCCTATTAAAAAGCCCTTAATCCCCAGACCTACTTAGCCAAAATGGAGTATTAATTCTAAGACAATGACAGCAGGATTCCCCACAAAGAGTATCTTTTTTTCTGACTGACTTGCATTTAAGAGAACACTCAGTCTAACTGAAAACTTCACCATTAACCTGTTTGCCAACCATCTCATTGATCTATGGTCAGAGTTTTCAAGGTATTTAAATGAAGACAGAACTAAGGGATTTAAGGATGTCTTTATTGACAAATGCACTTGGTGTTTATGCTCTGCACATTCAGCAGTATTAAAAAGGACTACCCATCTTGATTTTGATCAAGCATTGAAACTTTCCCTTTCAACATACTGCATCCTTCAGTATTGCCTTCCCTTTTCTAAATCAGCAGTTTAAGAAAAATTCCAGAACCTTGAGTTAAGATTGCCCTTTGATTAAATATCCTTGTGTTCACCTCAAAGCAAAAAACCTTTTCCTACTAAAAAAACTTTAGTAATTTCTAGAACACACACGACTGGTCACTACTGTGTAAGTTTTCTTGATTTTGTTTGTCCACGTGCCTCTTGGAGTGCTCTGGCTTTGATCTGAAGGACAACCACCAAATGAAAGTTTTAAACAAATTTCAAATTCATCCTCAAAAATCAACCTAAAAAAAATTCCATCATTAGAAGATGATGAAACTGCTGTTCACTGAACACATCCATTCTTTTACTATCTGGATGCCTATTAAGTCCCAGGTATACTTCCAAATATAACTGCACTGTATGTATAATGCCCTCATTTAAAGTCCCTTCATCAAAACATGAAGTATCAGTAGGGGAATTTATATTTCACACCAATAACAAAAACAGTCAAAACATTTTGTTTCCTCTGAAAGAGAAAAACCTTCCAGAAATAAGAGCATTTTGATATATCCTTACCAACTTTAGGAGGGCTGAATGGAACCTCTTTTAAACGCTTTTCCAGTTCTGCAAGTGATGTATTATTAATGATCTCCTGCAAGAAAAGCCATCATTAACTGCCAATGCCAAGCACATTTTCCCTGGAAACTGAAATCAAATAGGATCAAAAGAGTATTTACTGCTGCCACCTTGTGTTCTCTAAGGATTTACACATAGCCCCATTTCAAAATAATGCACCAGAGGTGTGTCAAGACAAGTTTCAAAGTTAACTTGCCTCACCTGCATCATAATGAGCCATAAGCATTTAGTAGTGCTACTCAGAATTACTGACTAATTATGCCAAAGTAATATTTCTATTTGAATCTGGTTTCATGCAGGGCACATGTGGCAAGGGAAAAGGCAGCACGAACGGAAGGGCAAAATATTCTAAATATTGATCATAATGGTTGAAGGCATTCAAGGTGAGTATTGAAAGGTGCTTGCTGACTGGACATTCTTGAGTAGTTTTACAAGTGTAAATACTGCTGATTTAAAGTAATACAGAGACAGTGAAAGAAGCCTGACAATGACAAAGTTGCTCCTACACTTCAACTTAGCTGAGTAGCATCAGTGAATCTACTGATGAATTATATGCATAAAATAAAGAGCCACAAAGATGTATTACAGATTAATTCCTTACTGAAGTTCTTAATCAAATATGTGTTGTCAATCAGTACAACAGAAACATGCAGAATCAACAGCCAGGGAAAGCAAAACATCTCACACAACCTTTCTTAAGGTTATCTGAGATCTATGAGGACCAAATTTCCTTTGGTTCTCAATCAAGCTTAGCTGTTCACACCCCTCATCAAGTCTGCAGACTGAAAAGTTATCAAGAACTGAGTACAATGAACAAGCTCAAATGATGCACTAATTTGGCATCCCAAAGCAGCATTTCATAACCACAGCCTAAAAACCCAAGCATCTGCTGTAGAATTACAAATATCAACATAACTGTACCAAACATAAAACTTGTGGAGGATTCCTACTTTTCAGAATGCCAAAGCCTCTACTCTCACACAGCAGTGTGCAACAAAAACCTGACAATACCTACAAGTATATTTTAGTAGCACTTCATTATACAATGTTCTGGAGTCACAGAGCTATGCACAAAGATAGATGCTGCTTCCTCAGCACATTTTTAAATTAATTCAAAGGCACATGGGAAAACAAGAGCTTATGAACACTTATCTCAATACTTCTTTAGAGGAATGAAACTCATGCTGTAAGAGATTTCAAGAGAAACCTGTAATTTTTTTCCTCCTGCTGACTACCCACTGAGCAACTGGCCACAAGAGAACCTAATGATGATAAAGCATTTTTCCAGACAAATCCAAGTCAGCATTCACAGTATTCTAAGGTTTTGAGTATACAAGCAACTTCCAGATCTTATTTGTGCATGAACAGCACTTTTGTATCTCCTGAGGGGACATGCTACTTAATAAGAAGAAAATAATCTACTAATCACATTTTACCTAGCAAAAATTCTACATATTTTGGAATCCAAAGCTGCCAAGTTACCTTAAAACTTCAAACACAGAAGTCACTAGTAGGAAAGTAGAAGTTTGCATTATATAAATTCTGTAAGTTTAGATAAAGGGTAGAGAAAAATCATTCTTCTACAATAAAAGGAGCATCACAGAAAACATTATTAGACAGCTTTCTCTACAAAGAAATATACTTTGTTTCAATATGCACGTATTAATGCAAGTTTGTATCTTCAAATCATTCTATAATATTAATTTACCTTAAAAGGTTGTGTACTTGCCATCAGTTTAGTATCCAGTAACCTAGAAACAAAATAAGAGCTAAATAGGTTGAAACACAAGAATGCCTGTTTTGCCAAATCCTCAAAAAATGTTTTAGTGCATTAGCTGGGAAACAGCAGGTACACCCTACTGAAAATTACTGTTGGATCTTGGAACCGCCAAAACATTCCTTGGCTTTGTTCAGCGTGAAAAATGACAGCAACTAAGGAACAGCAGGAGATGCAAACAACTAGTAGCAAATAAATCTTGTTCCAAATGAAGTGTAGACTCAAAACACCAAACATCATGCCAAACCCAGGGGAGCAGCAAAGGTGCATCTTTTGCCAAGAAGTGAACCAACAGCACTGCTTTTCTGAGAAAAAGCTGCTCAAAAATACTTTAAAAATTGTATTTATCTAACTTGATCCCAGTTTCTTTTCCAGTAACAGCTAGGGTGCAGGGCTAGGACAAACAATATCAGGTTGCTAAAACTATACTGAAATGGTTGAAAGTTTGAACTAAGAACTTACCGGGGAAAGACACATGATGTTACTTCCTTGAACTCACTTAGGTCCTAATTTAACATTAAACCAGAAGATAAAATCCAAGTCAGTGAACTGTTTACAGTCTCAGGAGGACAGAGAGCAGTAGCTACAAATATCCAAACAACCTCTAAAAGTGAGCTACAGTAACTGAATTCTCCCCATGTAAGAGATGCATCTGTCAGCACTACCATAGACACCATCTGCAATTACACACAACTACAGAGTAAGTACCTCTGATTTGTCTGTCGTTAGTAATAAAGTGTTCCATCACTGCCAACACCTTATCCTATCTCATAACCTAGGCTCCCTCTAATTCCATAGTTAACAGTGCTTCTTAAGTGTTCCCAGCATTCAGTATTTCAATGGAATATAAGCAGTCACTCCAGGTATACAGTGACTGCCTACAGGTTTAGATCTGCCAAGGGTCAAAAGTACAGGAACTACTGACAATTGCTTACGTCCAACACCATCCAAATCAGTCCCAAACTTCTTTTTCCCATCTTACGATCAAGTCTTTCCCAGAACACCCACAAGTCCTTTAAGACTGCAAGTAACAATGTCATGTGAGCCATCCTGCCAATGAGACCTTTGTCTTCTTCAGACAATGTTCTTGGTGCCAATACACTGCTTAGTTTAGCTGAATTGTGAGACTGTCCAGTCATGAACTGTCAGACTGCCCTGCTGCTGTCATTAAAATGTCCTCCCTCCAATTATTCTATTACACCTCTCTACCCCAGTGAACATCATCCTACTACAAGATTGATTAGTGTTTTATTAAGTGTTCTATATTATATGAAAATACACATTCCCATTTTGTAAACTACAAGGGGGAAAATGCCACATAATTGTGCTGAAGCTCCACACCAGTATCTCATAACATGTCAGTCAGTTAAATATATCTGATAAAAGCAAAAACCACAATTCCACTATTTGATTTGAACATTTTAAAAACGCAAAGGAGAACAATTCAATCCAACTAAACTTTCTACATAAAGATTTACGAAAACAAGGCAGTAGCCCAGAAGCACCAAATGGATTTTTTAAAAATACTTTTCTATACTTCTTCACAGACTGACCAATTCTTCCACTCAGAAGAAAGTGTGGAGATAAGACTAAAAAACAAATACATTAAAGCATTTATTTCATCATCTGAACACTCAAAAGATTACTTACATCAGGTAGGGGACAATAGAACTGATGTATGGTGTGCATAACATCCAGCAACATGTTGTGCCCAATAACAAGCTTGCCCTGCGAGAAGAACATTAAACATCTCCATGGCAAATGGAATCTCTGAAAACCCCTATCCCAGATGCCAGCCAAGGGCACCTGGGAACAAATACACAGCAAACCTCCCCATTTGCTCTCTGCCTGCCCCACACACTCCTCCATTATCCCCAAGCAGACACTCCTTTTTCCTCTACTCCCGACCATTTATCAAAGGCTTCCGCAGCACCTTCAAATGTTGAGAAGGTGCACTAGAACAGCTACTTACAACTTGGTTCCAAATGTAATCTATTTAAGATTGAAGTCAAGGCATTTCTCAGTCCATTACCTTTTAATTTACTTATACAACAGCACAATATATTCCTCATGGCTATAATATACAATAGTTATAAAGGGCATGGTCTGGCTCCGCGCAGTGCAGGACCTTTCATGCCAGACATTGTATAACCAAGCTCCTTGAAAAAGCTCAGGCAGTTTTTTAAATGTTAGCTTTGATTCATTTGACATGACAACAATCCTTTGATAGCCTTTAACTGCCAGGAAAAGAAAAAAGGAAAAAAAAACCCACAATCTTTTCAGAACAGAGAAAAAAAAAAGCCATCAAAGCTTATTTATGTAAGATCCCTAAGAAATTGCTATTCTTGACTCTTACAGATAACAAGAATCTTCACATCTTTTTTTAGTTTGAGCTTACTTAACCTAGTACACTCAACCACTGCAAAACATGAAGCAACATAAACTTAAAAAGTCACTTCAACTTCTATTTCATCTTCTCTTCCCAAATGTAATGTCTTTTGCTAAAGAATGCTTTCTTTGAATTATTTCTTTTTTCTTACTAACGAAGGTAGGTTAAAAATCACGTTAACTTACAGAATTAGCAATGGCGTGAACAACTCTGGAAAATCCTACAGCATCATTCAATTCTTCCTATAAGCAAAGATTATGACATTAGTGAAACATAAATACAAATACTTTCAAAATTGTACCTGCAAACTGGCAGATGCCCCCAGTTTGCCTCAAACTGTTTCTCAGACATGGCCAAGAACAGACCATGAAGGAAATGTCAATATCTGGAAGATACAAGAGGTCAAAGAAGGATGCTGCTCACAGACTTTCCGTTTTCTATCTAGCTCTAGTTCACTGTCAAGTAGGATGAGTCACGAGCTGCTGTCCTGGGTTGCCCCTGGCCAGAAGCCAAACAGCCACTCTGCCCTTTGCTCACTCCCCTCACCTGAAATTCAAAGACAGACAATAAGACTCGTGGACAAAGATAATGAGAGCCCTTCAGCCTCCTTGCTTTTGGGGGAGGGTGGGAAAGAAAGCCTTGACACTGTGCAAGTGCTGTTCAGCAGCAGACAAAACACATGGATGGTATCACTGGTGTTTTAGCCACAAAGCAAAGCACAGCAAAATACAGGCTGCTACAAAGAAGGGTAACTTCACCCCAAGCAGAGCAGTAACAGCAGCAGTCAGTTCACTGTCAGCACATGATCTCCAACAGTGCTCAGCAGCTATTACACTGCAAACAGCTCAGAAGGTATTAAAATTAACCCACATATCTTCAGCTGTACTTTTTACATCTATTGTTATATATGCAACAGGCTGAATCCTGATTGTTACTCCTATTAAACCAGAGACTTGCGTTATGCGGATTGGGGAAGAAACATTCTTCATTATTTATATGAACAAAACCAAGAATAAACATTAAATGTGTGACATATTATATAATATTGTAGTTCTATAAACTGATTCTTGATTGGTTTGGGGGGAATCTGACTACAGCACAAACTGTTCTGTAACAGACTTTTCTTTTTCAGGTCTAGGGAAGTAATTTCTGCCTTGTGTTATCTGTCTTTATTCAACCAGAACTGAAATTCAATAAAAACATTCACTGCCACTTTAGTTCAGCTCTGAATGCCTCTAGTCTGAGCAAGTAATACCCCCACTAAAAATGCCTCAGAAAAATCTACTGCAGAAGTAAATTGTTCCTGACTTGTCTTCTGGAAAAAGAGATGTCACATTAGATAATGTCTCTTTAGATATCTCTTTCCCTCTTAAAAGGCTTTCTGCATGGAAGTATTATTTGCTGCACCAAAACTGACTTTATCTTGATATATGAAAGCACAAATCACAGGAGTCTGATCAGGAATTTCCACAATTCAAGTCTTATGACCCCCTGAAACTTGCATCACTCAGTAAGCAAAATACAAAGTCCCATAAACAGTGAGAGTTCCTGAATATGGCAGGCGTGACCTCCTGGTCAGCCTGTTACCACAGCAGTTGTCTAGAGCATGTTTCTGTCAAGAAATGACAGACTAATTGTACAGGACACTAACTCAGACAACTAAGAGCAGGCAAGCTTTGTAAGAGAGGGGGAGACTTCTTTGTGAATCCAAACAATGTGCCAACTTGCTCAAGAATTTCTGCAAGAAATTGATGTTTCCTATTACTGGGCCACGCTTCTGTGAGAGCGCAGATTCACGTAAGGAGGTACTCACTACCCAGAATACTCACTCAGTATTCCACAAATTCTGATTTTTTAGAATTTTTTAGAGTGCCTTGCAACTCTTTTTGATCTGTTGCAAAGCCTAAGTTATCTGGTAGAATTGAGAAGATCAGTTTCAGCCAGCCACAGCAAACCAAAGGGAAATGATACCAAACCATATTCCACATTTTTGCATTGCTGAGGGAAGTCAAAGATTCTCACCCTTCCCCTCTCACATAAACAAATGAAATTGAATTTATTTACCTGTTCTTTTGCTTGTTTCTGCTGCTCTCTTCTTTTTCGTTCCTCTTCATCTACCTTACTAATAACAATATATCTCTCCTTCTAAAACGAAAAGTGAATAGTTTAAGGAATGACTCTGAGAAGTTCAGATTTAAGGCTGCTGCACGGTGCTGTAAATTTACATTGTAAAGAAAACTGTCATACCTCAGCAGCGGTTACTTGGCAACACAACTGTTTCTATTGTAGGCACCACATTATCACCTACTCCCAGAAGCCTACTTTAGAAAGCTGTATTTGATTCATCCACCAAACCTAATTTTTCCTAAACCCACTTTTTACTTCTCAAAAAAGGTTATCAGCATTTCCTTGTAAATAGTTTGCACCAAATACCTATTGAAGCAGAGATCTGAGCTGGGAAGTGAGGACACAGCATGCGATGCTGCTGTTTTTCCTCTAAGATCACAACCTGCTTTTCCCTAATATTGAACATCAGACCCACTGTATTTTAAACCACCTTTATTATCTATTTAAAAAGTAATATTAGGCCACACAAATACATGCCCACCATACTTGCTGGTCAGATATAATGTTTAGAAACTAGTTCACCGTATTCCCTTTAAAATGTTTTTAATTTGCATAACAAAGCTCAAGTTAGATCTAAAAGTCAGGAGAGATGGTGAAATTGAGAAATACAATTTCCTTTAAACAGAACAAGTGTGAGAGGCAGTAATAGGCCTAGGTACCTTATCTGACTCCAGAGTTTCCACGTGGATACCTTTTGGATACCTACATCAAAACAAATGAAAAGTAAATATTAATAGCTATTCACTTGGCATTTAGCATACTGAAAACACAACAGCGATTCAGTAATTTCCCGTTTCATTATTACTGTAAGTCCTAGGTGTAAAAGAACTAGCACAAGTTTCTTTTTAATTTTAATAATGCAAAATTTGAAGCAATAGGCTCGTTTAACTGGCCTCCTTACACTACCTAACAGTAACTAGCACTTACACAATTTCCCATGCTATTGTTGTGGAACCTGTAACTTCTTACTTTAGTGATAATTAAGTAAACGTCATCTAGACATTTCAACACAATCTAGAATCTTTGCTTTCAAAAAATCCAAACCAAAAATGCTGGTGAGAATGTTCTCTTTTACTTGCAGCCCCAAGACAGCTTCTTTGAACACTGCATGCCTTTAATACATCACTTATTTGGGGATTTATTAACAACCCTGAACTTTCTGCTAGCAGTAGATTTTAATAGGAATTATTAACTCAAATGTCATCACCTCTGCTACAGGGTTGCATCACGCCACCACAGTCACATTTAATTTCCAAAGTAATGCCATACATAGAGCCACAGAGCATCCAACTGACAGGAAAAGTAAGAGAATGTTGCCTTTTACTGCTAAACCAGTAGCAATTACTCTCATCTCATTATAATAAACTAACCACAACTGTGTAACCACTGCAGAACCAGCAAGTTTCCTTGTCCTCTGGCTATTCCTAAAATTAGTACTGGAGAGCACACTCCAAACACTGTTGTGTCCTCTCCACCCTGACTGCTCACACAGTTTTGAGCCTCCATCTCACTTACGAGCTGCCTCATGCCACAAACCTTGGATGCATCAAAACACTGATGCACAAGAGAGCACTTCAATAGAGAAAACGACCAGTGAAGAGGTCAGGACACAAGGGCAGTTAATAACTTCACTCTTTTCTGCTTTAATTATCTCCATGCTACCTTCACAGTTTGGCTTTCTCTGTCCAATACACACACAGTGTAGACAGCTGTACTCATGTATAGCAACACTGATGAATGTTAAAAAAACACAACTCAAGAACACATTCTTCCATCCACTCAGAGAAGATGCAAGGATAAGTGTCAAACAAACATAAAACTACATGCTACAGGAAGCTATACATATTCTATCAATTTATTAAAAAAATGACACTGAAAAACGGTTCAAAGCACTCCTGCTTTTTTTCAGATTAGTTCCCCAGCTCACTTCTTGAGATTCCATTTTACAGAGAGAAGCTTTATTTTATCCACTTTCAGTGTAAGTAACAGAGTGCCAGATTCAGTGCTGCAACACTGAATTAACTAAACATACAAAAAAAAAAAGACTTGCGAATTTTCTGCATCTTACTAGTGCAGTCAGAACAGTGCAAATCTTACTCTACAGCCTCAGAGGTTCTCCTAAGGCCTTAAGGGATATATTTAGGCAATATACTAAGTTACCAGAAATGCTTATCCTTGGCACACAAGAGATAACTAAAAACACATCAGTACCTAGTATAGAATTACTATTTTTTCAGGTAAAGTCCACAATCTGTATAAGCACACGCACTTTCTGTTCACTAAAAACCTAGCATGCTGCATTGGTTACATAATTCTAGGCTGCACTGCTCTATTCAGAGATTTTACATATGAAGGATAGAACAAATACTAAGTTTTAAAATATCTAAATTAATCATCACAAGTAAGTTTAATGTAATTTATCTTCAGAACATTACAAGTCTCCTTTTAAAGGGGAAAAAAAAGTGTCTAAATGAATCACCCCAAGGTTAAGTAGATCAGATCTTACCCAGATTTCTTAACAAAAGTACTAAAAATACACAGTAAGGCAGTATTACCAGCCACTTACTTCCAGCTCAAGGTCTGATAAATTAATTTCCTTTGAAATCTAAAACCAAAAGACAATCGTGTTACTAATAATCCTTTTACAGAGTGTTCCCCAGTAATGATTTCCAGCTTAAGCTGACTCTAAGTGTTCATTTGTAGAAAAATTTTTAAAGCAAGAGTCACTGCTAACCAGAACCTATAGGCTAGGAAGAGATTTACTGAATTCTGATGTTCAGTTGCCAAGCTGTAAAGGCATTTACACCATGTTTTACAGTTACCCACATATCTTCTCATCAGACAGTATTCTGTAGTCACGATCACTCAGTATAGATACAGCGATGGTACCTCATCCCCAGCTTCACCATGTTCTACTATTTCTAAATTTTATTTTTAAAAAAAATTTTTAAATAATCATGAACTCCAAATATCTACTTTCCAAAGCTAAATAGATTTTTGGGAAGGAGACCTACTAAAAACAGTCACACACTACCAACTGTGAACAACCAATAGCTCAATAGATTTGAAAAGTTTGTTTGTAAAATCCATCTCTAAGGCTTATGGAACACTTCAACAGTAACAAAAAGCAGCTCACATATACAAGACATTTCTTGGCTATCCTTAAATATTTTGCCACTACATGCAGAAGTTACAGTTCAAAATAAACTGCAACACCTGTATACATCACCACGTTTTCTCAACATTCAAAAATAAGTCAAATGTAGATTTTGCTACAAATCTAACCCAAGTATACATATTCTTCTCTGTCACTCCCCTAATTCTGTATGACCAAAAAAAAAATTTTTTTACAAGATGAAATTTCAGAAACTGACCCTGTGCATGGCTCCAGTTCCAAACTTTCACTTTCTTCATTCTTTAATAAGTCTTCTATCTGTTCCCTGGAAGAAACAGATTATTTGCTTCTACATCTACTATTTTATTTTTTGAAAGTTTACAGCTCTCCCCAAAAGACAAGAAAATGCTTCATAACAAAAACAGCAGTGTTTGTTACAAACAGTGAACTAATAGAAATGGCTTCAACATATGAAAATATTACTACTGTTCACATTTGTTTTAACAACATTAGAGGATGTTAAACAGTGTTACTTACACTACTTTCTCAACAAATTTTTTCTGATCTTCAGGAATTGTTACAGGACACTTTGTGGAATTAGGAGAAACGTATGACAGAGATCCTGCACCATTGGCTTGAGAACGTTTTTCATCATACTGTTCCCTTAGCTGTCTCTCTTCTTCCTGATTTAAATATGGAATTCCTAACAAAAAAAGTGAAAGCTCATCATAATTAGAGACAAATTAGGGATGCATACAGATTCAAGCATCTGCCTCTGTTACACCCCTGAAGGCTGAAAACAAACCCTTCCCTTTCAGTCATCTGCTCTAGATGTGTGTGTGTCCAGCCTTCCAGCACATGCCAGGTGAGCTGGTACCACTGCACTAAAGAGCCTCCTCTGCACACAACACGAGCCCCAGCACTGCAGAGCTGCAGATCACCACAGAAGTACTGAGCACTCCTCATCCTTGCTATCTGCACCACTTCAATACCAGATCTGCAGCAGCCCCAATCACAGTGCTCTGGTCCCTTTCCTAGACATTACCACTGATGCATTACACAGCTCCACACCTTGTTACTCTCTCTATTCACGCATTGCCTCTATACAAAAATAAACAAACAAGCTCCCATGTAAGCAGGAATTCTATTCTGCTGAACTACACAATGAATTCTTGGGAAGTGAGTTACCATCAGCACAACAGTAGGCTGGATAAGAATAATTCGAGAACTTCATTATGTGTTAAGACAGGATCATGGATGGCAGCCTTTTTTCTTTTTGCAGAAAACAATGAAAGGTGTCATCATAAATTTTGCAGACATTGAAAGAAATTAAAAAAAAAACAAACAGAACTCACCGTTGCGAAAAACTTTATTAAAATCAAATCCTTGGTTTGCTAAAAAATCTATACTTGAACTCTGCAACAAGAGAAAAAGGCTTTACAATTGGCAAAAGTAGCTGTGGCATAAAAGACCAGTTCAGTTATTTTCACGCTTTTTAAGAAATTATACAAATTGCAAAGCCAAGAACAACCAAGTTTGTGACCCTAAAGAAGCCACTGAGAGTTTAGGCTATGCTACTTCTCTTATTGATTTTCAAATTCCATAAAGTACAAGAACAATGAATATGCTAAGGGTTAAAGATGAAAGAACAAACTATGTGGAGAGAGCAAACTAAAGAAAGCAAAATGTGGTTCAGGAGAACAAATCTGAGACCAGAAAAATGGTGGCAACAGACTGGGAAGCAGTGAAAGCGAGATAAGCAGACGAGAATAAAGGATTAAAAAAAGAAAGGAAACTGGAAGTTCAATGAGAAAGGGGAAAAAACAGAAACATCTTGCCAGGTTTGGAACGTTATCTCCAACTCCAGAAACCACACAATGTAATGTGTAACAAAATGTAAAAACTTAAGTCAGGGATATTCCCTTAAAGCACATTTTTGGGATTACTCTTAACTGCTGCTTATTTATTTTATAAGAAAAGAATCCAACCCAGAAACGTACATTTTTCTATCTTTTAAGTTGAAGTTTGTTTCAGGTATACCTTAACCAAACAAAATTAAATTGTTTTTCTACTAACCTGACAGACAAACTTGACATCTGGTGAATTTCTATTAAAGGGTTTTGGAAAAATATAGAAGTTAAATGACTTCATAATATACCTGTAGAAAAGATGAGTTACATGTCAATACAGCTTATCGGTATCACTTTAGAAAATCCTCAATTAAGAAAACAAGAAATAAAGGAATAACATACTTTTCTTCTGTGTCATCATATTTAAAAGTGCATAGGCCAAACTGAAAGAGCAAAAAATCCATGGAATGCTGTAAAGGAAAGGAAAACTTTGCATGAGAATAAAATATGTACGCATTTAAAGATTACCAGGGTGCAGCCATATGATTTCTCTCCATTTCAAAATTAAGTAAAGTGAATCTTCTTAACCAGTGTTTGTTTTGTTGGCAAATTTAAAGTAAACACACCAGAGTTTTTCAACTAGTTTTCATCCCCATTTAATCATCTTACCACTGGCCCAAGATGACTTTAGTATGCACTTTTATTCCACAAAGAGACAAAAACTGAGGGAGGTTCCGTCTCTTTTTCGTCCTGTTGGTCACACACGCAAGATGCTGCACCAAAAGCAGCTTCAGTTTTCATTTTAGTCCACGTAAACTTTACCTTTTTAAGTTTCTGATACCTTTCTTCTGGAGTGTCAAAGCCATTTGTCAATGCACTAACTGAAGGCCCATCACTGATCCCTGAAAAGGTAAAACATATTTTGCTTTGGGTAAGCTTTTCAAAATTAACCCCAGCAAAGAAATGCAAGAACTGGTAATTTAAGAGAAATGCTTTCACTTAAAGTACGTGTTACAATTATTTCAGTTGAGAAAAATACTACTGCATAAAAGCCACTCACTTCAATGGTGGTGTTCTAGAAGCAAAGCTCTTCTGCAAAAGTTCTGTCATTCTGGCTCCTATCCAACATGTCAGTAACAGGCCAAGACCTACCAGTACCCTAATTTAAATGGTCTTCACAACACAATGCAGGATCAAAGCCAAACTAAAAATGGGAAGAGTGTTGCCCAGAGATTTACTGAATAACTTAGTCACCTTAAGCAATATGCAACAACTGTATTTCCACAAGCACCACATGTAACAAAACCTAGTCTTACTCACATTTATGTCTCATGGATGAACTAAACTCTGCATCCCAAAAGCAAAGCACCTATTAAAGCATCTCTCTGCTGCACATACCCTCTGGGTTTCACAAACACACAAGTTCTTAGTGCTGCCTTTCCGTGTCCAAACACTTGCAGGGCCTCCCTCACTTATCCCAATCCATTGCTTTTACGGCACACATAACACCTTCTGGCTTTTTCTCCCTGAGCTGCAACAACTATCAGTTGTCATGTTGAAAGATTACTGTGGGAGCAGAAGCAGCATGAGCATGACATGTATCTTTGACGAAAGCCTTGCAATCGCGCATGTAACAAGTGGTTTAATCACTTCGTGGTAGCCTCAGCTTTAGCTTTTTCAAGCCACCCCTGAGACACATCACAGGAGCGAACTCGGGCACCGAGGTCAAACCATCCCCCTCAGACACTGGCAGCAGTTCACAATCACAAAACAGGTGCGACTGTACCTGAAAACTCCCCATCGATGGCCAGGAAGTCCGACTCTTCAATGGCTTCATACACTTTGTTTAGGTTATCCTTAAAATCTGCAGGTAAAGGGGTAAAACACACTTGAGACTATGAACGACATCCTCCGGCAGCCCGGCGCCCCTCGGGCGGGCAGGGGCGGCCCGCGCTGGCCGGACACGCCGGGGCCGGGGCCGGGGCCTGCCCGCCGCCCCCTCAGCCTCGGGGCCGCG